>CATIWR010442853.1:0-32409 GCA_949677035.1 Omphalea diandra | reverse complement strand
AAAAGAATCAAGCCATTTGGATAAGTATATAAGGAGTTATTGTTGTGACCGTGTAGCAAGCTCAGGCTGCCATATAAGGAAAATATGTATAAACACTAGGTACACTTGCATGAATTATGCCATAACTGTATACCAAGCATTCATAATCATTTTGATATACTTATAATCATGTATGTATCAAATGTTAGGATCTCAATACTTTGAAGAAGCCCTACCATAAAGGTTGGTCACATCAAAAGGTGAGTAGAAACAATAATTAGATTCAATGGGTGTATGTGATAATTGAATGATATGGTTATACTCTATTACATGTATATATGATTGAATTGTTACATGTTACATGGAAATAATATGATTATGTTCTATTACAAGGATATATGATTGAATTGTTACATGTTACATGGGAACACAGGCCAAGTGAGAATTAAATGCTCTTAACGATTACTTGGCATATCATTTGTGAATAAGCACTTGCATATGGAACTAAATGGGGCATTGTGACCGACTTATCAAACACTTGCAAATTACAAGAGGATGGACCAATAGGTCCAAATCATATGTTACATGAATCACATGAATATCCTGGGAGCAATGTTTGCCTTGCTCAGTCACGACAAAAACAAAGCTATTGCATTTGCACTTGTATAATCAATTGTTATACTTGCAATGTATCTTGATGATATTTGATTATAGATTATACCATGAGAATTTGATTATTGTTTTTATTCACTGAGTCGCGACTCACCAAATCATAACTATTTTTTAGATACTAAAGAATAGACTTTGGACATTTTGGTACATAAAGTTTTGCATAAAGACATGTGGAACACAGGTCGTCGGCTGAATTCCAACTCTCTCTCCTTGCGTTATGTGCATACATTTGATAGGAACTAGTTATGGTCACTGGTCCTGACATTGGTTAACACATGTGTACATTAAATATATATGGGATTATATATCTATGATGAATAAACCTTAATGTGTATGCATTTCTGAATGTGAAATACCATGATTTGAAACTAAAGATGATAGTTACAGTTGGTGGTATTAGAGGGTTCAAGCACACGCGAGGCAGACGTGCAAATCCCGGTGTGTATGACATCACGGGGTCGACGGGCAAATCTCGAATGTTGAGTGCTCTGATAGGAACCAGCTGTAGCCACTTTGTGATATTACAATTTGTGGTATCAAAGCTGATTTACAAATGAGAACAATGGATGTCACAGTTATTGGTTTGATAAATCAATTTAGATGTTACAGTTTTGGTATCAGAGGTAGACGTGTAAATCTCAAGCATAGTGGGGCAGACGTGCAAATCTCGGTGTGCATGACATCGCGGGGCCGACGGGAAAATCCCGGATGTTGAGTGCTCTGATAGGTACCGGTTGTAGCATTGCAGATTGTGGTAGCAAAAAAGAAAAAAAATACAAACATTCAGTGGTATCAAGTGGTCATTACATTTATTAGTAAACACAATTGGTCATTACATTTATTATTATCAGAGTAAATATGAATACGGTCGTTACAGTTAAAAGGTGAGTAGAAACAATAATTGGATTCAATGGGTCCCAGATGTTGAGTGCTCTGATAGGTACTGGTTGTAGCATTACAGATTGTGGTAGCAAAAAAGAAAAAAAAATGCTAACATTCAGTGGTATCAAGTGGTCATTACATTTTTTGGTAAACACAATTGATCATTACATTTATTAGTATCAGAGCAAATATGAATATGGTTGTTACATTAATTCTTCACTTCCGTCCATTACCTTAGTAGGTGGCTTCCATTTTTCAGCTTTAATGTCCTAAATATGCAATAGATTGCTATCCAAGTAGATTCCATCCTATACTTCTAATGAATATAGTTAGATCCATCAATGTAAGGTTTGAGATGGGTGTGGATTCCTTTTTGTGACATGATCTTTTCTCACGCAATAAATCTTTGAAATGAGACAAAGCTTTGATATCACTTATTGGCCCTAGTGCACTAAAAAGGAGGTTTGAATTGTTGTGAGATTAAAAAATTTGGAGGGAAGGTTAGGTGTTTAAAGAATTGAGAAGAAATAGAAGCAATAAAGGCAAGATATTTACAGTGGTTCGGGTGTTAACAAACCCTATGTCCACTCCCCAATTCTTCACAATTAGGAATTTCACTCAACTCAAAATGGTGTTTCCAAGCTCAGACCAAACTTGTACAATATGTTTTATGGCTCACACACAACCTTAACACTTTATGTTTCTAGGCTCACATAAAACCTCACTCAAGTGTTTTGGATAGGCTCACACTTCAATTGATTACAAGAGTTTTGGAAGTTAGGCTAATTCTCAACCTAATTATAAAAGTGTTTAATGCTAACACCAAACAATCAAGAACTCACAATCAAAAGTAAAAAGTTATGAAGCAAATTTGTAAGAGTTTATTCATAATTAACGAAATTCTCTTGCATTTACATCTGTTTGGCAGAGTATTTATAGTAATGTTAGCCCTAGTGTACTAAGAAGAGGGACTTGAATTAGTGGCAAATTTGAAGTTTTGATTTTGGAGAAAGCTCACAAATATGAAAGTTTAGAGAAAAAGTAAGAAAAGAATGAACACAAGAATTTTATAATGGTTTGGGTATTAACCAACCTTACATCCACTCCCCAATTCACCAATTGGGTGTTTCACTCAATCACTAGTGTTTTATAAACTCACACTTAACTTAGTGTTTAGGCTCACACCAAACATTACAAGTGTTTTCCTAAGGATCACACTCAACCTAGTGTTTAGGCTCACACCCAAACTTACATGTGTTTTCCCAAGGCTCACACCAAACCTTACAAGTGTTTTTCCAAGGCTAACACTCAAACCTATATAAGAGTTTTACAACTAGGTTGACTCTCAAACCTAACCAAAAGTTTTATATTCAAGGGCTCACTCTCAAACCCTATACAAGGTGTTTAAAGCTCACACCAAACTATGTACAAAGAAATAAAGAATTAAAGTTATAAATTAACTTTGCAAGAGTTTTGACACATATCAATGGTTTTCCTCTTGCATTAACATCAGTTTGGTGGAGTATTTATAGCCCACATCCACCAAAGAGACATTACTCCAAAACTATCAATAAATCTCCAAGATGTGCTAGGTAGATTTAGCATTAAATGCTTGTCAGGCGGAAGTTGCGGTCGCTTCTCCCATTTTGTGGTCACGAATTTCCAATTTCCATTGTGGAGCTAAAAATTTTAGCAAAAAACCCCATCTATGTCTAACGGCTAGTCCATGTGTCAGCTGTCCAATGGTTTTCTAGGAATATAGCCATTGTGTTCTAACCACTATCAAAAGTCGCGGTAGCGAGATACCTAAGTCTTGGGCACGATTAAGATCGCAAATTCCTTTGTTTTGTGAGGAAGCTTCAATTCGTTAAGTTGCTATCGCAACCACATATTCGCCCTCGCGATTTCCTCTGGCCTAGCTTCATCCATTCTTGTGACTAATTCATGGATGTGATTTAGAATATACATACCGTGAATTTGGATGAACTTTACAATGTGTGAGATTTTGAATTCCAATGAAGATAACTCTTATAAACTGTAAAAACAACACCTAAAATTGACATTAGAACTTTCAATCTATATTGTCAAGATCAAAAGAGAGTCTTTACTTAGGTTTGAATAACCTAGTCTAACAATCTCCCCCTTTTTGATTTTGACAATCTAGATTAAATATGCAAAGGATAAAGAATCAATAATATATGCTCCTAAGAGAATAATTTTGAAGTGATTCATATCATAAGAATGAAATTGCTCCCCCTCAATCTATACTTCCCTTATTTATTCTAATAAGATCATTGTCTTAGCTTATTACAAATGTAGACAATGATATCTGCCCTTTTTGTATGTTCCCTCTTTATATATTCAGTCAATTATCTATCCTCCTTTGTCAAGATCAAAAAGAGTAAAATAGGAGGAAATAAGAGAGAGATTGGGGATTATGAGAGGGAATGACCACACACCTGTCAATTATACAAACTCAAATTAGAATAGTCAACATAAGTAATTTTGCATAATTGATCATAGTATGTCACATAAGAAGATAAATGGATGAAACATAAATTCCATGGAAATTTTATATAAAAAAATAAATGCAAAATAATTCAAAAATTTAAAGATGCTTGAACACACAAACTAGGGCTAGAAATTTGAGAATACTCATATATGGCCCTAGTATAAAGTATATGATTTTTATGATTGATTTGAATATTTGAAATGTAGAAAACCTCAAATGGAAAATGAATTGATGCAACTCATCACACAATCAATCAAATCAAATCAAACATGTCAACATATAGATATATCAAGTAATAAAACTCCCCCTAAATGTATGCGTAAAAATATTAAGTTGAAAACATAAGGCATAAGGGATAAATTACAAGTTTAGTATCCATGGCTTGATACCAAATGACCTTTTAAAACTTTATCCCTTCCTCATTAGCAATCTCTATTCACTTTTAGATTTTCCATGATGAGAATTTGGTGAAGGAGCCTCCATCATGTAGTATCAAACACTTTGCTTTGGTACGCAAACATACTTGGGTCCTTAGGGGTTAGTCTTAGAAGGGTCCTCTAATTTAAGTTGTGCCTTCCTAATACGACAAAATACATTGATGTGCTCATATATCATGCAACAATGACATTGGAACTTAGACTTGTGAGTCTTTCTCCTATACACAACTATAGTATGAGTAAGGGGCCTTCTCATACTCAGGTGGTGAGAATGTATACAAGTGCATGAGTGATTAGGAGTATAAGAGAATTCTTTGTGTTTATGTGTTTGAGCATGTTTCTTGTTATAAATGTAAGCATAATTTGCTCTTTGAGTTTTGCCTTTTAAGTCTTAGGGGGCCTTTCCTTTACCCTTAGGCATAGGTGGCTTAGTGCTAGGAGCACCTCTCTTCTCCATTACCTCAATATTTGAAGTTTGAGGTGTTGATGCTCTAATGAATGTAGTGAGTGAAGAAGTATATTAGAAGGCTCCATTGAAGCCTAAACCATGCCTAACTAAAGGAGGTCTTTGAGATACAATAAATGTATCCAAAACTTTCTTCCCCTTGTGAAATTTAAAGATGGAGTTTCTAATTTCTATAACTTCATCCTTTAAAGAATCATTTTCCTTTCTCAAGGAGTTAAGAGAGGATGAAGACTTAGAAAGGTTCTCTAAAGATTTTTTGAGTTCTTCATTAAAAGACCTCAATTCACTTACAATATTGTTCAAGGATTTAAATTCATCCTCTAACTTGGAACATTTTTTCTTATAACTTTTCATTTGTGACTCATATTTATCACATTTCAAAGTGAGATCTTCTAAAAGCTCATCATCTCTATCATCAAATGTATCATAATCATCATAAGAATGTAGAGAAGTACTTACCTCTTTGGAGGAGTCCTCTTGAGCCATGAAGCAAAAGTTTGCTACTTCATCTTCTTCTTCATCACTTGACTCATCATCCCAAGTAGCCTTAAAGCCCTTCTTCTTTTCCTTGTGATGATAGGAAGATGACTTTCTTTGGATTCTTCTTTCTCTTCTCCTTTTCATCAACTCTTTGGTCCTTCTTGATATTTTGGCAAGCTCTTTTTCTTCTTTGTCATTTTCATTTGAGTCACTTGAGCTTGAATAATCTTCTTGAGTTTTGAAGGCCAGGGTTTTCTTCTCCTCTTTGTGTCTTTGTACTCTTAGCTTCTTCATCTCTTCATCTTTTTTGAGAGTTATCTCATGAGTGAGAAGCTTACTAATGAAGGCATCGGTTGGCACTTTCCCAATCTCTAGATTAGACTCTTGAATATTGCATACTCTTGCACCAAATTTATCTAATGGAAGAGATTTTAAGATTTTAGTATTTACCTCATAGTTGGTAAGAATCCTTCCAAACCTTTTCATGTTTGTGATAATAGAGAGCAATCTATTTGTCATTTCAATGATGCTTTTATGGTCTTTCATTGTGAAGAATCCCACTATGTTACATACATCTCCAACCTATTTGATTTCACAAGAGTTGTGCCTTCATGATAGTTTTCCCATATGACATGTGCAGTTTGGCAATGTTGGAATCTTTAAATTTCTTTTCTTGACATGGAGCTTAGGAGATAGCCATTGCCCTCTTGTTCTTCCCATTTGCCTTCCTTTGTGCTTCACTCTATTCTTCTCTTGCAATTACCACCTCTACTTCTTCAACCATATTTGTTAAAGGCTTTCATTCTTTAAGCATATAATCTCATAAGTTGATGAGATTACTATCAAGATAGATCTCTATTTTATGCTTACAAAGAGCATGATCATTGCCATCAAAGTGGGGATTTAGATGATAGCGGACTCCTTTTTATGCTATTAATCTTTTCTCACACAATTAAGGCTTAAATTGAGACTTAACTCTAATACAAATTATTGGCCCTAGTGCACTAAGAAGGGGGGTTAAATTGGTGGCAAATTTGAAGTTTTAATTTTAGACGAAGCTCACAAATATGAAAGATTAGACAAAGAGTAGAAGAAGAATGAATACAAGAGTTTTATAGTGGTTCGGGTATTAACCAACCTTACATCCACTCCCTAATTCACCAATTGAACGTTTCACTTAATCACTAGTGTTTTACAAGCTCAGACTCAACTTAGTGTTTAGGCTCACACCAAACCTTATAAGTGTTTTCCTAAGGCTTAGGAGAATAATGAATACAAGAGTTTTATAATGGTTCGGGTATTAACCAACCCTACATCCATTCCTTAATTCACCAATTGGGTGTTTCACTTAATCACTGGTGTTTTACAAGCTCAAACTGAACTTAGTTTTTAGGCTCACTCTTAACCTTATAAGTGTTTTCCTAAGGCTCACACTCAATCTAGTGTTTAGGCTTACACCAAACCTTACAAGTGTTTTCTCAAGGTTCACACATAACCTAATGTTTAGGTTTACACTAAACCTTATAAGTGTTTTCCTAAGGCTCATACTCAACCTAGTGTTTAGGCTCACACCAAACCTTACAAGTGTTTTTCCAAGGCTAATAGTCAAACTAATATAAGAGTTCTATAACTAGGTTGACTCTCAAACCTAACCAAGAGTTTTCTATTTAAGGGCTTACTCTCAAACCCTACAAAAGGTGTTTAAAGCTCACACCAAACTATGTACAAAGAAATAAAGAATTAAAATTATGAGTTAACTTTGCAAGAGTTTTAGCACATATCAATGGTTTTCCTTTTCCATTAACATCAGTTTGATGGAGTATTTATAGCCCACATCCACCAAAGAGATGCTACTCTAAACTTATTAACAAATCTCCAAGATGTGTTTGGCATATTTAGCATTAAATGCTTGTCAGGCAGAAGTCGTGGTTCCTACTCCCATTTCGCGGTCACAAATTTCCAATTTCCATTGTGGAGTCAAAAATTTCGGCAAAAAACCCTGTCTGTGTTTAATGGCTAGTCCATGTGTTAGTTGTCCATTGGTTGTCTAGGAAAATATAGTCATTTTGTTCTCACCATTGTCAAAAGTTGTGGTTGCGAATACCTAAGTTTTGGGCATGATTAAGACCGTGAATTCCTCTATTTGGTGAGGAAGCTTCAACTCCTTGAGTTGCGGTCATGACCATATATTCGCCCTGATGATTTGCTCTGGCTTAGCTTTATCCATTCTTGTGACTGATTCGCGGTCGCGATTTATAATATACACACAACGAATTTGGATGAACTTTAAAAATTTGGAGATTTTGAATTCCAATGAAGATAACTCTTATAAACTTTAAAAACAACACTTAAAATTGGCATTAAAACTTTCAATCTATATTGCCAATATCAAAAGAGTGTCTTGACTTAGGTTTGAATAACCTAGTCTAATAGTAACATCCACCAAAAAGACATTACTCACAAACTATATCTAAATCTCTAAGTAAATTTTGCATTAAATGATTGTTAGACTTCATTAGCGGTCATGACTAACATTTCACGTTCATGATTTTCCAATTCACACTGGGAAGCTCGAAATCACAGTAGATAACCCTGTTTTATGTATAATGGCTAGTCCACAAGTTGTTGTGCCATTGGTGCTTCACGAAATATAATCATTGTGTTCCACTGTTCAACGAAGAGTAACAATCGTGATTGATGTGCTTCTTAGGTGCGACTAAGACCGCTAATTCCTCTATTTGGTGAGAAGAAAACACTTTCTTCGATTGCGGTCGCAACAAGTGCTTTGCCCTTGTAAATTTTGATATTCCAATGATTGCATTAGACATTTGGCATGCTACAGTTGCAAACTTAGTTCCCTCTTTTTTCAGTTATGAAATTCACGGTCGCAACTTAGGACGTGAACACTACTATGAATTCCTCTATGTGATAGTCAAGTTTCCTTCAGTTGAATAGTGGCTGCGAATTCCTTTGTGAATTCTTCTGGCCTAACTTCATCCATCCTTATTGCAAGGTTATGTTCTCAAATTATGGGATCCTGATCGTGAATTTGGATGTCTTACTCAAAGTTAGAGATTTAGACTTTCATGCAACTTTTAATGAAAACCTAACTTATTCACTGTAAAAATAACACTTAAACAAAAACATTAATACCAGTCAATCTTCATTATCAAGACCAAAGCGGCCTATGACATGGGTTTAATGAACCTAGTTCAACAATATTCATTACATAAATGATTTACAATCCCACATGAACGTATGAATTAGATAAATGAACATTTAGATATGTGAATTTGATAGGGACAATGATGACACTTACACCATTGCATTTAGGACACTTAAACATATATGTGATGTTTATATAGTTGCATGGCAAATTATTATATATTGTGTGCATGTTGTAATATCATAGATAATGGTGCTTTAGAGTCAATTTAAAAGTATAAGGAGCATATGGGGATTAGGGGATGGATGGAGATGACAAAGGAGTAAAAGAGGGACTAAAAGAGGAATATTGAACATTCAACCAATGGTAGGAAGACACCATGAATTTGTCTTATTAGAATAAGTTTACAAATTGAATTTTTTATTCTTTTGAAGAATATTAGAGAGGAAAAATGTGAGGGGCAACAGAAGAAAGAAAGAAAGAGAAGAAAAAGAAGAAGAAGAAGAAGAAGAGGAAGAAAACTAAGCAAGCTAGGAGGAAACCCTAAGCTTTTCTAGTTTTAGAAAAAGAGGTAAGTTATTTTATCTTCTTCCCACATTAAATTCCTCCCTTACAACATGTTAAACATGAATGATTAGTAAGAATTATGAAGTAATTTAAGGTAGAGCTTTTGTTTGGATGTTTAAGCTTAAAAAAACAAACCATATTATGTTGGTTTTGTTCTCAAAGCAGATTTTTGTACCCATGATTTCATAACCATAGAAGGGGGGAAGTGTAAAACATAAAACTTGTAGTTTTATGTCTCATATAAATACATACAAAATAGTTTTGCTTAATTTGGTGTGTGTGAAGAACTATAGCTTCTTCATTAAGGATGGTTCATAACCTATAAAAATCTCCTTAGTCTAGTTACTTTTATATATTTTGATGATATTATGTGTTGATCTAGATAAAGTGAAAATATCAAATTTGTAGGGTTATATCCCCTCTAAATTTCTCTACAATAGTTTTCTTAATTCATTGCGTGAAAAGATATATTACTCTTTAATTGTGACTAATTCTGAACTTGATGAAATCTGTTCAATCTCTTAGTTCTGTATTCAAGATTTTGATGGCAATAGATTGAGAATTTGGTGATGTACCAAACTTGAAAGTTGTATATTTATGCTTATTCTAATTTATTGTAAAATAGTTTTGCTAAATATATTATGGTTGATGAGATATTGATCCTTTATTGCGACTGATTCTTTATGTGTTGAAACCTGCTTACCCTGAGATTGGTCATTTGTTTTTATGACTTTATAAACTTAATTAGATAATGTAAAACATGAAAAATGTTCCCTTATGTGTTTTATAACTACTTGAAAATTGGTTTTATAATTGGATTTGTACAATTATAGAAATGGCTAATATAGTAACACCTTATTAGATTGAGATCACATTGAAATAGGGCAGAATTCATAAATTTACCATATTTTTTTGTAAGTTTTATATTAACATGATATTTAAACATATGGTATCATTATATGTCTTGTTTATGTAAAAAAGAATAAAGTCATTTGGATAAATATAGCAAGAGTTATCATAGTTATAGTATCGTAAACTTAGGCTGTTATACAAGAAAAATAAAATTGAGTACTTGACCCATATTCATGGAACATTAGCGTAGTTGTATATCTAGCATATAAACTCATTTTGTATTATTTATAATCATGTATATATCAAATTTTAGATCTCAAAACATTGAGAAAGCCCAAGAAAGAGGTTCAAATTTACCATAAAGGTTGGTTGCATCAAAGGTGACTAAAAGCTATAATTGGATTCTATTGTATATGTGCGATGATTTTTTGAAATAGTTGTGTTCTATTACATATATATGTGATTGAATTGTGACATTTTACATGCGAATACAAGTCAAGTGAGACTTATATGATCTTAATGATTACTTGGTGTACCATTGTGAATGACCACTTACATATGGAACTAAAAGGATGCTATGACTGGCTTGCCAAACACTTGCTAATCACTTGGAAAAGGGACCAATATGTATTATTGGCACATGTTATTGATAAAATGATTCACTTGTTATATGTTGGCCAACAAAATCAAATATCACTTAAATCACATGAATTCCTAAGAGTCGTGTTTTGCCTTACAAGGTCATAATAAAATCAATATATTGCATTTGCACTTGCATAGACAATTCTTATACTTGTATCATGATGATATTGGTTATTGGTTGTGCCATAAGAATCTGATTATTATTTTTAGTCATTAAGTTGCAACTCACCAAATCACAATTATGTTTTTCAGATACTGAAGCATAAGGTTGGGTACTTTGGAGCAAAAAGTTTTACCTACAGACATATGAAGCTTAGGTTGTCAGCTGAATTCCAACTCTCTCTCTCTCCTTATGCCATGTACATATACCTAGATAGGAATTAGTTCGTGGTCACTAGTCGTGAATATTAGTTAATGTATATGTACATTAAATACATGTTGAAATATGTATGAATGATGAGTTAACCTTTATGCATATGAATTTTTGGATATGAACGCCTTGATTAGTAAATGAAAATGGTTGTTACACATCAAACAATGCCAATTGAAAAGTATTTTGGATAAGGTTATGAAGTTTGTGTAAAAGTTTTAAAAATCATAGTCATAATGTTCATGAAAGAAGTTTCAATAACCATTGATAGGATAATGAGTGTAAAATTCTAGACAATGATGGTTGAAAAAGCTTTTTAGATAATGTCATAGAGTCTATGTAAATTGGACAAGTCCTAATGACTTTTGAAAGCTCACAACACCTATTATAAAGCCAAATGATGTTGTAAGTCAATCGTAATGACTATGATAAAAAAATGTCAAGAAAGCTAGCCAACAACCATTAGAACTATAAAGGTTTTTACATATTCAATAATCCTTGACAAGGTCTAGCAGTTGTATTGACCGGTTTTTAATAAATTTGAGATCGTATGAGTACTTGTTAGTTTTCTCTTTGGAAATATATATATGGCCATCTCTTACAAACTGTAAACTAGTTATTAGCATTATGAACAAAGAGAAATCATGAGAACAAAGCTCATATTTACACATAGAACAAAGCTCATATTTACACATTCCTTAAAATTTAAATAGTTAAAGAAAAAGATATTGGATGTTGCTTCAATACTTAACTCTGTGGCTTAGCTTAAGCTTATAGCTTAGTTTGTATTATATTACTATTGTAAAAAGAAAAGCCTAAGTGTTAGTGAGTGAACTCTTTTTGAGCAATATTTGTATCATAGCTTGGATTTGGTAGCTTAGAAACTTCTCTATTATTGTGAAAGGCTTAAGATAGTGCTAAAAATCTATCTAAGGTAAGCTTGAAGTAGTGCCTAAAAACTATCTTAGTTAGGTTTTAGTAATATCTACAAATTCACTTTATAAAGGCATAAATAGTGGTTGGTAAATTTACTTTATAAGGTTTTAAGTAGCACCTAGTAAGTTACTTGTTTTAATGTAGGCATACTAGAGGAGAGGACGTAGGCGAAGGTTATGACTAAATCTTTATCAATCTTTTTGTGTCTCCTACTTGAATTATGAAATTCTTCTTCATAGTTCTTAATCTAGAAGAATTATCATAGCGTTGTTTAGCCCTTCCTCTAAGACTTCTTGGGACAATATATATTGATTTTTCATGTTGTTCATGCTAGGTATCAATCATAATTTTTTAATATGAGGTTAATAAATTGATGATAAGTTAAATTATTTAATTTATATAGTCTAAATATTTATTTAAGACTATGACATATATTTATTGTCAAACAAGTTAGGAAGCTTATAGGGTCATACACACAACTACTAAAGATGCAGAGTTAAAATGGACTGAGTAAAACTCAATTAGAGTTTAATTTATAATGATTAAATAATATTTGTAACTATGTAATAAATATAGGGATCTAAAAAGAATTTGGCCATATCAATTGAATCCACCTAATAAAGATTAGGTTTTAGGTGCTCATATGTATATGCATTACAAAATTTCAACCCAACTAATGAATGAGTAAGAAACAAAAACATAAGACTCATTTTTCATACTAGTTAATCAAAGGCTTGCCCATTTTTCTTCGTATTTGACCTAATGAGATTTATCATCAGGAATCTTTATAACTTGGTTTGTATGGATTCTTGTAGAGGTCATATCTCATAATTGAGTGGATGATTGTGATTTTTTACAACCTAACTACAAGAAAGGTGAAAGAGACCTTAGAGGAGAAGTTAACTAGACATAGAGGTTTCTTCTTATTCTTGCTTACTTTTTATTATAATAAAAATTCAATGTAATATATGAGTTTGGAAAATTAAAATCTTAATTTTTTGTTGTGTATTATTTTGCATGAGCCTTAGCACTAATTAAGTTTTTCGGTGATCCATTCACTGTACTGAATAAGTTGTTTATGATTAAGTAAGGCTATTCATACAAGTCATTTAAATCTCATATTGGTTGTTTATCCTATTGAGCATTTTCTCTAAAATTTGGTTAAGGTGAATAAGGTCATTATTCATTACTAAATGGTTGTTTGGCTTGGAATGGCATTACATTAAATGAGAATTTACTAATTAAATAGGTATGTACCTTAATCTTTAAGCTTAATCTTCAAATTTGACACTTAGCCAATTCCTTAACTCTTCCATCTTTCATGCTTAGACCTTGCATGGACTTTTAACATTCCAAAATAAGTTATATTGAAATAAAAACAATTAAGAAAAATTATTAAGGTTTTGTTATCATTCAAATTCGTAGGATTAAGGAATTGCTTTATCAACTTTAGGGTCAATAAATAGCATGCTTTATCATAACATTATATTGCTCAGTTAGAAATGATAATTAAAAATATAATTCATTTATTATTACCTATGATTTTATTATATTTTCCTTTTATTGCTATTAATTTGTCTTTATTCTACTACATGCATAATTATGAAAATAGTTTAAAAAGGGCAAAATATTAAAATAAGCAACATTAATGAAGGTTGACCTAATAGGTCAAGCATCTTAAGGTGCCTAACACCTTGCCCAGGGTGCATCCAATTTCAAACTTGACTTAGAAAGAGTGATGAGGAAATTATATATTATGTATAAAAGGTGCACCCATTGTCTAAAGTCATCCAAGCTCTACATAATAGAGATTCCCATATCTCTAGGCTAGTTGCTTAACGCTAGTTATTTGTTCTTTAGAACCTTATTAGTCCTTGAAGTACTACCATAATTGTAATCATTTAAGTGGGATGAAAGCCCTACTTATAATAACCTTAGGTTATTCTATGGCAATATCTAATACTTAAAAAAATGGACACAAATTTTTATAGAGAAAGCTTCAATCTCTTTAATTATTGCTTGGATTAGGTTATCGAATATGCCTATTCAACAATACAAAAGGCTCTATCATGAGGCAATTTATAAAAGTTTATTATAATTTTTAGTTCTCTTAAATATGAAAATTTGCAATAGTTGTTATTCAATCAAGTTTATCCAAACTATTAATGAATAGGTTTAGATTAGACAATAATTAAAAATGATTGTTTTGATTCCAATGGAGCCAGACATAACCAAATATATTATCTTTATAAAAAAAAAACCTCAATAGTTATTAAGTCCTAACCTTATGTGCAGTATTGCTCTAGTAGGCAATAGGGTAGAGCTAGTGGTGACAATGCGTAAAAAATAGAATAATATGAACATGACTAGTTTTCGGCCTTGACTTCATGTGCCCACGTATAAGAGACAACCTAGGAAGAAATTTCATAAAACTTGCTTGAGTTTTTGTGAAGATGATAATGTCAAATTCTCGAGGTCAATATTTTTTATTGCAGTGGCTATGGAAGCTTTAGAGAATAAAAAAGGTTTGAAACATTAATGCTAATTTGATAGGGAATATAATCATGGATAAGTTAACACGAGGATAAGCAATACTATGAATTTTAAAATGCTTTTATTCTTTTGGATGAAATTTGTAATATTTTCATGCCATGAATTATAGGGCCTCATTGTTATTGTGAAAAAAGATGTTCCCATGAAAAAAAAGCATATTTTGCATGGTATGCACATTTTTTCAAATGGCAAAAGAGGTGGAAGGGCAAAGAGCTAAGAAAGTTATTCTGTATACGCGTCAAGTCAAACTATTAGTAAGATTTCCATAACTAACATGAGAAAATGGAAGAATTAAATAAGGTGGTGTTAATGCACTTCTAAATTACCCCTATTTATTAATATATATTTTATTTCTCTTTACTACAAAATGTAACATGGTGGATAATGATTTGAGTGAGTCTTTTAATGGGTTATATATGAAATATAAAAAAAATCACATCATACGCATGAAAGAGGATATCATAATAGATATAATGAAGATTTACATGAAAATGGTAAAAGGTAGCAGTTAAGAAGTTTAAGAGTAACATGAACATGGCATGCAACTATAATGTTGAGTGCAATAATAAGGAGGATTGTGAGATTTAAAGGTGAAAGATAGACACATAATTGACATTAATGCAAAGGACTATATGTGTAGAATCATATGATCTTTTTGACATTTCCTAACTATATGGTAGATATGCCATTTATCATAGAAAATAACATATTTGATCGTGTCTCTAAATGGTACAAAAAGGAAAGTATTTGAAAAGATACTAGACTACATTGTATCCTATCAAAATGATGAATATATGGCTTAAAATAGGAAAAATAGCAATTGTTCCTCTAGATCATTAGAAAACACCTAAGAAGCAAAAGAAAAATATGTGCATAAAAATATGTGCATATATATATATATATATATATATATATATATATATATATACACCTAAAAGAACATTTGGCAAAACATCTACAAAGGAGGTTAAGATGAGTTGTAAAATGCAAAAGAACTAGTCATAATAAAGCAACCTACAAGGCCTCTTTTTAAGCTTGCTTAACTGGTAAAATTTCTATACAATCATATTTTTGTGTAATTAAGATATATATGTATAATTTCTTTCAATAATTAGTTCATTTCATAATCACAAAATATTGATCTAATGGAAAGCCAAACTTGTTCTAGTGTCATAATACAAAATAATTACAACTTGTGTTCTTTTCATACATTATTATATTTATTATGGTCTAATCAGATTTAAGTTAGGTCATTCTTCATGTTTGAAGGATATAGGTGTAACTTTCCAATTCAAAGACCTAAAATTTGAACTGTATTGCCTCTGAGGCATAACAAACTAGATAGTATCCCACATCCTTAAAGTAAGTGAAAGTATAAAGTCAATTATGTTATTAACAAGAATGAAAGGAGTAAGAACCAAGTGAGGGTAAGGAATTTTTTATTTTGATGAAAATGAAAGTGTCATATGGAACGTAAGTTTTAATGTCATATGAATTGCAAATTCAATGATATATAGATTAGATATCAATTTGTAATATGCACATTTATTTTTTTAGCTAAGACAGTAAACTAATAAGATTTTAGGGAAAAAACCCAATGTTGATAGAATAATAAAAAATGATAACTAACTATCCATCAATGAAAGGTTATGATCATAATATAAATTTAGAAGGTTTTAGGCATTTAGATTGAAATAAGAGACAATTATGTTTTATTTAAACAACGAGAAGGGCAAATTAGGATTTAAAAAAATGAAAAAGAGGAGAGTAATCCCATTCCATCTTAAAAATTGATACACTTCTCCCTAAATTTGAACTCACAAACTTACAGCTTTCATTTAGAAAAAAGGGAATACATTAAGTCTCAAAGTTCAAAATACAATCTTTCTACAAACACGGCTTCAAGACCTTCACTTACATCAATGTTCTCCACATCTGCATCAATAAGTCTTATTGAATTCACTACATTCACATTAAATATCATATCAAAATGAAATAAAGTTACTTAAAGGGTTGAACATGCAATTTCTAAGCCATCAACTATTCCAATCACTAAAACTACATAGTAGAAGCACTCGATTTTAAGTCCTTAGGATACAAGCTCAATGATGTGAAACTACTTGAATTTTCCCTAAAGAATAGGGGAAATAATGCCTAAGAAAAAAGAAAAAGCTTGGAAAAGGTCTTGAATCAAACCCATCTTCGATTCAACCAAACATTGAAAAATACTGAGGGCAAAGAATTATTGGTTGTATAACCAATATAGATAGCTATATAGCCAACTTTAAAGGGTTTTATAAACCTCTTAAGGCTTATATAGATAACCCACTAAAGCCCAAAAGCCAAAAGCTTCTAGAATAGTGAACCATTAAGTCCTAAAATGCTAAATAGCCAACCCAAGGGATGTGTAAATAACTTTAAATATTAATCTCTATAATTTTCCTTATTCTTATCTATAGAAGGTCTAGGATACGGTTTAATCCAAGCCATTGAACTCAATTAGACCCATTCTACCACTAAAATATCCCTCTCATTGAGAAAGAAGGAAGAAGCCTTTAGACTAACAAGACTCTACAAAATTAATTTTCAAACCTTAAAAACCTCACAAGACATAGCGAACACCAATACTTAAGCTAAACACAAAGGATTCTAGGTAAAAACAAAGCATTTCACTATTGTTACATTATATTCCCTTGCATCTGAAGGAATTTCTCTCATATCAACATGCCTTTAAAGGTAAGAAATATTAAACAGGGCACCTAAGGACCAACCCTCTTTCCTCTTTCTTCTTCTTCTTTTTCTTCTTTATTCTTTTTGTTTTAGGTTTTTTAATAGTCACTAAGGTTTGTACTAGTATCTTTATCATTCAATCTCTTACAATGATATAGTAGGAATGGGATATAAGCCTTTAATAGTAGGAATATGGTAGGTTGCAAGAACTATGAGCGTCATTCTTCAGCTCGCATTTATGAATTGACAAACTATATGTGGGTGTGAAAGGATGTGATCCTCTCATCTACTAGCCTCTTGATCACTCACTATAAGTCCTTAGTAGAAGGTGATGGGGCTAAAAAAGAGTTGGAACTCAAGGACTCGATATAGAAATGGGGGATTCATCAATCATAACATAGATTAGACCCTTCACTTAGCCCTCCACTGCCAATAGGAAAACTTCGCACTTGTCCACCTGATAAGGCTCATCAGATCTTAGAGGTGGCTGCGACAACTACTCATGATGTCACAAAATACTATCTTACACTTTGTAATGTATAAGAGCTATAAATAATAATTAATAAAACATAAAATAAGTAAATTATACCTTACATTAATTGTCCTCAATCATGCATCAACAAAGGTCTCCACGTCATGTTATTTTATGTGTGTATAAATGAACACATTGATGGGATAAACCCCCATCCTAACTGCTGAGCTTATTATTAAGGTAATGAAAAGAAGAAATAAAAACAAAACATTTTGAATAGAAAAGTTAAATAGTAATTCATAAATGTGAAACACTTTCTTACTAATCGTCTGACATGCTTAGAATGAGGTGTAAACCTCCCTTGTGTGCCGAGATATGCTTGAGCCAAGCCTTCCTTTCTCGATCCATCTGTTCATGTTTTCCTAGCGAGACACAACCTGGGTATGTGAAGAAGTCCACTGAGTCTGCCAGCAATCCCAAGCCTCATCAAATACCCAACTCTCCTTGCCCTTATGTTTTAAATCATGAAGCAAATATTTGTACCTCAAAGCAGCCTTATTAAAAGAAGGTTATCTAAACTAAGGCATCGATCTCCTCATCCTACAAAACTGCTTATATACCAATAATAAACAAATAATTAATTAATAAATAATTAAAACTTATTTTTAAATATTTAACTTTGAATTATAAATATTATTTACCTTAAACTCCTCCTAGTAGAAGGTCTTCATAGACTGTGGGACCTTCTTTCAGGTGTAGCCATTATGATGAATCTTTTGCTTGAAGGTCTTCCGACATATATGTGAGCATCTATTAGATGGATAAAAACTAAAAATTTTAAAAACAAAAAAAAAGTTAATGTTACAATTAATAAGATAAAAAAATAAGAAAATAAATAGAAAATACAAAAAATATTTATTACATACTTTTCTTGTTGTAAAGAAATATAAGGTCGTAGCTTAGGCGTATGAATTATATACACCTTATCCTGAGCTATTGGCATTGATGGCCCTTTGGACGTGCTAAGATCCAATAGCGTAGATGGAGATGAAGGAGGATCTAAGTAGGGGATGAAGCTGAAGGATAATCCTAAGCAGGGGAAAGAGCTAAAGGGGAATTCAAAACTGTAGGCAAAGCTGATGTCAAGGGAAATCCTAGTGGCAAAGCTAGTGTCAAGAGAAGTCAGAGTGGCAAAGCCAGTGTCAAGGGAAGTCCTTGTGTCAAAGCCGGTGTCAAGGGAAGTCCTGGATGGCAAAAATGGTGATTGAGGTAGCCTTTGATCACAAATATATCCTCTACTTGGCATACTACTTTCAGAAGGTGTACTCGAATCGCTAAGTATACAACATGTCATTTGAATATACATTTAAAATTATATGTCTAATATGATCTATACATAGCAAAATTTATATTCAAATTTGTACATTAACATAATTTAAAATTAAATACACCAAAATTTTTTACTTACTCTAAATTATTATACTTTATATCACCTTCAAACATAATATCTTCCGATGATTCAAATTCTAAGTGTAGCTCTACCTCATTGTCAAACTGAATATCTTAATTTTCATCATTTAATTTGATCTCACCTAGATCATTTAAAATTCCTGATGGCTATTTTTTTTATTTAAGATCTCATATTCATGACTAGTAAAACATAGTCATCAATAAAATAAATGCTAGTTTGTATTTAATATTATCCCAATAATAATGATCGATTAGGGAAAATTTAGAATAGAATTCTTTAAGCCTAAAGGTTTTACTATCAAGTCACATACTTGATAACATTAAGTTGAATTAACTATTCATGGAACTTATAATTTAGTTATAAACAAAATACAAACGAGATTTAATAAGATTGTAACCATGACATTATTAAGAAAATATCCATTACAAGAATTGGTCCATGGCACATAACAAACATGATCATCTTTTGGTGATGTCTATATCTAACTTTAAGTTCAAGGTATGGTGTTACTGATGTAAAACCCCTCTCTAACTTCTAATATATCTATCTTTTTTATTCAAATTGGTAGGTTTTCACATCCTTCTTATTGATTTAATTGAATTGGAAGGATCCTTTATGGGTTTTAAACATTTAAAATTTTTGTTTTTCCACTGTGTTTGCTCTACAAAACCCTACGGTGGTATCAGAGCCACTTGCAAATTTGATTAAAATGATTTTGACATTGTTTGTGTATAATGGTTATATATGTGAACATGGGTGTGATTATTTTGAAAATCCTTTTAGAAGGTTTAATATAAAATAATTAGTTAAAGCGTGATTTGATTAATTTGCATGAAAAAAAGAAATAATACATTAATTAGATTAATGTATTTTAAGGTTTAATATGATTAAACAAATTTGACAGAGTTGATTTGATTAACACAATTACTATTTCTTATGATTTGTTATTAATTCCATTAATATAGTTTAATAAGATCTTTGTACTCTTTTTTTGTTTGATTAATCATGGCAAATTGAATAAGTGTTAATCAATGATAATTTATTTCAAATAGATTAATCGTTATTTAAAGGTCAGTTTAGTCATTGAACAAGATAATCTATTTTGAATAGATTGATAAATTCCACAAATATGTTTAAGAGTTAAGTAGAGATTTATTAGTTTTGTTACGAATAAATTAGTTAGTCTAAACAATTAAACCTAATAGAATGTAGGCAACAACTCATATAAACTAGTAAGGTAAATCATTTATCTTTTGGGGGCGCTGCCTCCTTAACCCTCGCTCACTGACTGGCTAGTGAGACCGCCGTCAAGGGTGCCGCCCCTTGGACCTCGCCAAGGACACTACCCCTTAGACTCTTAATGGACTATTCATATAAATTATTAATTGCCCTAACATAATTTGTTTAGCATATGTCAATGTTTTGCTTATATGTTTTTGCATGGTGTATGGCATGGCCCTTTATACCAATGTTATTGGTTTTTTGATTTCTCTATTTTGAAGGGTTGTAATTTATAAATATGGCATGTGTATCATTTATTTTATTGTAATCATTTATTTTATTAGTAGAAATAAAATAGTATATATTATAATTATATAAATTTTAACTTATAATGGAGACTTCAAGGTACAAGGTGGTGATCTTCAAGGCATGAGGTGAAAACTGTTGATGGCAACATATGCAAATCCATAGAGATGAAGATTTAACCTTAGGCTTGTTAAGATCAATTTTGATTAAGGGTCATACTATGACACGTTTATATTTGTCATTATTATGTATGGATGTTTATGATGCAATTCATGTAATGTATGAGATGTAACATAATAATGCATAATAGAATGAAAAACTAGTAAAATCCCACAATAGAATTAAGTCATGCAAATGCCTACCATAATTCAAACACTGGACAAGACTTTGATTCCTAAATATAGTTTTTGGCAAAGCAAAGTATAATAGGCCATCTTCATAAGAGAAGAAGGATAATGGTGATATCAATAACTTTAAAATGGTTAGACTTAACTAGGTTATGAAACGATTTTGAACCTAGGGCATGAGATGGGATAAGCTGGGATATGTGTTGTCAATATCCAATAGTTGTGTAAGAGTTACATAAGATGTAATTAGTAAACTGTTACCTACCTAAATAACCAAATTTTAAGTGAAAAGCCAAAGTTTACATAGAATTAGGTGAAATATGGATCTTGGCCCACTAAATATTTTAATTGTAAAAAATTTGCAATTTGAAGGTGAATGATTTGATAAAATTTAGTGGGAGTTAATATTTAATAAAATGCAAAGTGCACTTTATGTATCTTTATTGTAGATCATGGCTTCAAACAACACCTCTAATTTGTCACTGCGATCATCCTTGAAAAGGATAAATTGAATAGGACCAATTTCCTAAATCAACCTATCCCCTTAAAGCCTACTACTAATGCTCTTAGTGCCTAAAGAGATGCTCACACAAAGCATATTAATGACTTAGTGGATGTCACTTGCCTCATGCTTACCAGCATGGAATTAAAGCTTTAGACGTAACTGATGGAAATGGAGGCTTATAATATGATGGATCATCTCAAGGGAATGTCCCAATATAAGGCCTAAATTGAAATGTTCAATACCATTAAGTCTTTACTTTCATGCAAGTTAACAGTTGGTAGCTCAATTAGTCATCATGTCTGAAAATGAAGGGTCATCTTGAACACTTGCAAAAACTTGGTCTTGTCATTAACCAAGAGTTAGATGATTATATCATTATCTAGTCCTCATTTGAAGAACATGATGTATTCATTATGAACTACAATACACATAATATAAATAAATTTATTTCTTAATTGCATTGGATGCTCAAGATGGCTGAACTTAACATCAAAAACAACACCAAGGATGTTTTAATAATTAATATAGGGAAAGGATGAAGAAGAAAGGAAAAGGAAAGAAAAAGGCTGCAAAGTACTTAAAGAAGCCTAAGCCCAAACCTATAAAGGAGGGAGCATGGCATTTATGCAATGAGTCGAGTCATTATAAAAGAAATTATAAGCTCTATCTGGAGGATTTGAAAAGGAAAACATATATTTAGGTTACTGTTCTAGGTATGCATATTATAGAGGTCAATTTATCTACTTTTGGATCCACTTCATAGGTATTAGATACTGGATATGGAACTCACATTTGTAAAATGTGAAAAGTCTAAAAAGGAGTAGATCTTTAGCCAAAGGCAGTAAACCTATAAGTTGCGAATGGAATAATAGTTATTATCTTAGCCATAGGAACATAGGAGTTAGCTTTGCCTAGTGAACTTGTTTTGACAGTGAATAAATGTCATTATGTGTTTGCTTTGAGTAGGAACATTAATTCTATTTCTTGTTTAGACATGAAAGGTTTTGAGTTTATTATTGAGAATAATAAATGCCTTATTTCTTAGGATGACATGCTTTATGTTTATGCACATCTATCAAATGGTCTTTATGTCATAAATCTTAAAAATAGTAATATTGAGTCCATCTATAAGATTGATACCAAGAAGCATAAATCTAATGACTCAAGTTATGACTATCTCTGGCAATATTGTTTGGGCCCTATAAACAAGAAACATGTATTAAAGCTTTAACAATATGAACTTTTGAATTCATTTGATTTTGAATCATTTGAAACATGTGAATTTTGTTTATTGGGCAAAATGACTAAAGCCTCATTCATAGGGCATAGTGAAAGGGCCAATGACTTATTGCTCCTAGTATATAATGATGTAGGTGGATCATTAAGTTCAAATGCTAGAGCAGGTTTTCAGTAATTTATTACTTTCAAAGATGATTGTAGCAAGTATGGTTATGTCTTTCTTATGAAGCATAATTTTGAATCTATTGAAATATTCAAAATTTTTAAAAATAAAGTACAAAAATAACTTGGTAAAAATTAAAGTACTTGAATCAAATCGAGATTATGAATATTTAAGCCAAGAATTCACTAATCATTTTAGAGATTGTGAGATAGTCTCACAACTAACTCCACCAGGGACACCATAGTGGAATGGTGTATTTGAATGGAGAAATCAAACCTTATTAGATATGGTTTAATCTATGATGAATTAGGCAGATCTTTCAATCTTTTTTTGGGAGTATACCTTGGAAGTACTACATCCATACTAAATAGAGTTTTATCAAAAGCGGTTTGTTGTCCCTTGGCACCAAGAAGAGAGGTTGAATTGGTGTATAAAAATTTAAAAAACAAAGAAGAGGGGAAGAAGAATGGGTAGAATTGAGACAATGATTTATAGTGGTTCGGGCATAATCGACCTTACATCCACTCTCCAATATACTAATTGGGTATTTCACTATCTTAAGGTGTTTTCAAGCTCACACCCAACTTGCACAACTTGTGTTTTGATGGCTCACATACAACTTTACAACAATGTGTTTTTAGGCTAACACACAACCTCACTTATGTGTTTCACTAGGTTCACACTTAAACCTATCTTAGAGTATTTTTGCAGGATCACACTATAACCTTACAACTTGGTCTTTAATGCTTACACCTAACACTTACAATTTCATAAAGAAAATTGAAGAAAATGAATAGCAAAGATTGAGAGCATTAATCACTTGTAATAAATTTCTTAGCAACCTTATTCATGGTTGTTTGGTGGTATATTTATACCTAAAATTCACTAAAGAGCTGTTGCAGATCATAGCTCATAAAATCATTGAGACATGCTAGGTAGATTCTACATTAATTGCTTTTCAGGATGAAATCGCGGTCGCTACTGATCCTTCACGATCGCGATTTCCAAATTTCCTTATGGGACATAAAAGTTATGGCGAAAAATCCTATTTATGTCTAACGGCTAGTCCACATGTCAGCTTTCCATTGGTTCTTTAGGAAAATATAGTTGTTGTGTTTCTTCAGCCAATAAAAATAATGGCCGCGACCGCAATTGTGACCGCAAAACAGCCTGCCAAATTATGCAACTTTCACTTCTTAAATCATGATCGCTACCAACATGTAGCCTTCATGATTTTTTACTTTTCAACGGCTCTTTAGGACACTTGTCAAGCTCTGATTGTGGACTTCTTTCCCTTTTGAAGCTTTTGAACTTCGCAGTTACGACTCAGACGTGACACAGACCGCGAATTCGTCTGTCATAATTGGGCTTCTTCTTTTTCATGGGTCACGGCCGAGAATGGCTCCGCGATTTTGTTTGCTTGATTTTCAACATGTTTTAACATGAGTCGTGATCGCGAATCTTAGATTGCGGTCATGATTTACATGTTACTTTGGAGTTTAACAACTCCTTCCATCTTTTCCTGAGAGATTTATCTATTTCTACAAAATCAACACTTATTTGAAATATTAGTGATGATCAATCTCCTTTGTCAAGATCCAAAGAGGTTTTAGACTTAGGATTAATCATCCTAGTTCAACAATCTCCCCCTTTTGATTTTGATAACTTGGATTGATCCAAAATGAAAAATAAGTGTAGAAAAGTAAAATTGAATCATGCTTAGAATTGATGATCACTTAAGATGCTTAGCAAAGATTTCTAAGTGTGAAGTTAAGTTGCTTCTTAGTTGCTCCCCCTCAACTTATGCACTCACTCCCCTTTAATTAGTTATCTCTCCTTTGAATAATTTTTCACTCGTATCTTATTTTATCTTATCTCTCCCCCTTTGGCAAGATAAAAAAGGTTAGATAAGATGAAAGATAATTAAAGGGAAATTTAAGGCATAAATTATTAAGGAGCATAAGAATAGGTATGAAGCAAAATCATGTAAGGAACAAACATTAATCATAAAGATAAAAGTAATTGCTCAACACAAAGATATGCAACAAAAAAAGAATAAACTTTTATAGATACACCAAATGTGGGATCACAAAGTTTACGATTATAAAAAGTAAACTAAGAAAAGAAAAAAAAAATAAACAGAGAAACCTAAAATCTAAAAGACTGGAGAATCATTGTCATATTCAGAAGAGTCATCCTCATGCTCTTGGAGGCCACCTCAGCCTCATCTCCATCTTTCACACCTTCATCCCCATCTTGTGTATCTTTAAAATTCGTAAAATCAGGGAGAGGCACAGTGGAACTCCAAGTTTCTCTTAGAGATCCACCATATCGCTATGGTGTGGGAGAGGAATAGATATCTTTTCCTCATCATCCGCATACACTTATCAAGCTTGTTGTTGATGGCGGAGAGGGACAATTTGGACTTAGGCTTAGGTGGTGGAGAAGCAGAGGGAGAAACATCTTCAAGACGTAGACGCTTCTGCTTGGAAGCTTGCGAGCTCTCCATACGCTTAGCCCCAAAAGTTTGAAGAAGGTATTCGTAGGAATCTAAATGAATTGCCTTTAGTGTTGATGAGGTAGGTGAGGTCCAAAAAGTTCTGAGATGGTAGATACTTCTTGGTGAGTAGCTTCTCTTTATCCTTATCAAGTGCTCCCACAAATTGATAGATTGCGGTGACGTGAGAGGGGAGCAGAAATTGACTCTTCGGCTTTGTGCTCATGTGGATCAATTAATCCACGAGATAGCGGCCGATTTAGAGCAGTTTGTTCTTCACAAGACAGAAGAAGAATGCAAGATCTTTTTGTGAGGCCTTCTCATTCCCATCACCCCTCGTATTGATGGAGAAGGTGACGATGCAGTGAAGAATCCATAAGGGCAAAGTCTTTATGTGCTTTGCAAGAGAGGATCTTAGGTCGTGTCTTGCTTCGATCAAAACTTCTACCCAAAACTCTGAATATATAACATCGAGAGTCGAAATAATAAATGAAATGTGCTCACCAATTTAGAGGTTAAAGAGGGAGGACAGTTGCTCAAGGTGATGAAGTACGGATCCCTAAAAGCGCAAAAGATGAGACCGTACTGCTCGGCAGGAGATTCCACTTTACGGCTCAGCTGAATAGTGCACATGAATTCTCAGACTATCTCCTTGTACCTCGGTTCATCTCTAAAAATGAACTCATTCCAGCCAAAGTTGGACAGGAATGCTCAGATTTTGTTGTGGATGCTAAGAGTCTCAAGTAGAAAGGTGGAGGGTATTTTGTTAGGTAGGATGACTTTGGAGAGGTTTGCCTTATATCTCTCCTTCTCTTCATGGGTCACTCCCTTTATATAGATAAGGGAAGGAAAGGCAGAGGGTTGTGCTATACCCTTGCCTTTCTCAGCTCTAGAAGATTTTTTGGGTGCCATGAAGAACTTGAGAGAATTTGAGAGAACTGGAGATTTGAAAGTTTAAGAAATGAAGTTTTGACGCAAAGCACTGTTGAAAGGGTTTATATAGGCTCTGAAGAGACATCCAACGACCATAAACTGCTAGAAATAGATTAAATGAAGGGTTGGAAACTGTTAGCAATCAAATTTCATAAATGTAAGTTGGTTACTCTAATTCGCATTCGCGAAATTGGAAGTCGCGACCGCAAATTCTGAAAAATGTAAGTAACGAATATATTTTCCTTAGGAAACGGTGCATCAACAGTCATAATTTTGAAATCTGACAAAATTCATGGTGGAGAGTGATTTTCGTGACCGTGATTTGACATTTAATAGCTGGGTAAAGTTGACTTGTAATTTGCGACTGTGAAAAAGAAATAGCGACCGCGAATTATGAGTCAGCAAGGATAAGTATGAGAAAATTTTGAAAACATGTGATCCACTATAAATAAATAATAAACCTGTTGATACAATCATCACTCATGCATAACATACATAACAATCAATCATAGCATCAAAGTTTTCACTTTAGGGAACTACCATCAAACATTCCCAATTCTCTCTTATTGAAGTTCATCCTTTCTTCATTTAGAGGTTTAGTGAAAATGTTTGCAAGTTAGTGATTTGTGTCAATAAATTCTAACACAACTTCACCCTTTTGGACATGATCCCTAAGAAAGTGGTGCCTAATATCTATGTGCTTACTCCTAGAGTGTTGGATGGGATTCCTAGAGAGATCAATAACACTTCTATTATCATATTTGATAGGAATGTGATTAATTATTTTGCCAAAGTCCTTTAATTGTTATTTCATCCAAAGAACTTGGTTGCAACAACAACCCGCCGCCACATACTTAGCTTTTGTGGTGGACAAGGCAATCGATACTTGCTTCTTACTAAACCAAGAGACTAAACATTCTCCTATAAATTGGCAAGTCTCGAAAGCACTTTTTCTATCTAAGAGACTTCCTTCGTAATCCACATCCGAATACCCTACTAGATTAAAGGAAGAATTCCTAGAATACCAAAGTCCTAAGTGAATTATGCCATACAAGTATTTGAAAATTCTCTTCACAGCATTCAAGTGAGATTCCCTAGGAGAAGATTGAAACCTAGCACACATGCAAACACTAAACATTATATCTGGCCTAGAAGTAGTAAGATAGAGTAGAGATTCGTTCATACTTTGATATCTCTTTTCATCTATCGCCTTACCCGATTCATCTTTGTCTAGTTTGATGGTACTACTCATTAGAGTTTTAGCTACCTTGTAACCTTTCATGCCAAATTTCTTAAGCATTTCTCCTGTGTATTTAGCTTGGTTGATGAAGATCCCTTCTTTGGATTGCTTTATTTGTAGACCAAGAAAGAATTTGAGCTCCCCCATCATGCTCATTTCAAATTCCCTAGTCATACACTTAGCAAATTCCTTGCAAAGAGATTCATTAGTTGCACGAAAGATAATATCATCAACATAAATTTGGACAATTAAAGTGTCATGCTTGTACTTTTTCACAAATAGTATGGTGTCAACCTTCCCTTTCTCAAAATCAATTTGCAAGAGAAATAAACTAAGTCTTTCATACCAAGCTCTTGGAGCTTGTTTTAAGCCATATAAGGCTTTGTTTAGTTTAAAAACATGGTTAGGGAAACAATGTGATTCAAAACTGGGAGGTTGTTTTACATAAACTTCCTCCTCAATGATACCATTTAAGAAAACACTTTTCACATCCATTTGAAAAAGTTTGAAGTTCATATGACATGCAAATGCTAAAAGAATCCTAATGGCCTTTAACCTTGCTACGGGGGCAAAGGTTTCAT
This sequence comes from Omphalea diandra, assembly GCA_949677035.1. Classification (NCBI taxonomy): domain Eukaryota; kingdom Viridiplantae; phylum Streptophyta; class Magnoliopsida; order Malpighiales; family Euphorbiaceae; genus Omphalea; species Omphalea diandra. The sequence continues at coordinate 4,190 of CATIWR010442853.1, read as the reverse complement.
CATAGTTTATGCCTTCCTCTTGGTTGTATCCTTTGGCAACCAATCTAGCCTTGTTTCCAGTGATGATCCGTAGCTCATCTAACTTGTTCCTAAACACCCACTTACAATCTATAATTGGGTGTTCCTTAGGCCTAGGGACAAGTTTCCATACTTTGTTTCTCTCAAATTGGTTGAGTTCTTCTTGCATAACAAGTACCCAACTCTCATCATTAAGAGCTTCATCTAACGATTTTGGCTCAAGTTGAGAAACAAAAGCAAGATTATTATCTAATTGATGAAATTGAGATCTAGTACTTACACCCTTTGATTTATCATCAATGATCAAGTCTTTGGGATGATACTTAGATAATTTTCAATCTTTGGGTAGTTCTTGTCTTGGCTCTTCTTATTGTTGATGTTGTTGGTCTTCATCCACTTTTGATGAGATACCTTTATCTTTTCTTGTAGGATCTTTCAAGTCCATCTTTTCAAGTTCACCTACAAGGTCATCAATAAAAGTACATTTCCCAAGATCAAGCTTACTAGATTCATCTAATACAACATTCATAGACTCTTCAACTACCATTGTACTCTTATTAAAGACCCTATAAGCTTTGCTACTAGTGGAATAATCCAAGAAGATTCCTTCATTAGTTTAACAATCAAATTTCCCAACATTATCCTTAGTGTTCAAAATATAACACTTACATCCAAATACTCTAAGGTATGATATCTTGGGTTTTCTACCATTCCATAACTCATAAGATGTTTTATTGAGAATGGGCCTTTGAAAACTCTATTTGCAATATAACATGAGGAATTAATGGCTTCGGCCTAAAAGTAATTTGGTAAGGAATACTCATTGAGCATTGTCCTAGCCATTTCTACCAACGTTCTATTTTTTCTCTCTACAACACCATTTTGTTAGGGTGTTATAGGAGTTGAAAAATTATGAAAAACACTGTTCTCCAAACAATGATTTTCAAATGATTCATTTTGAAATTCCTTTCCATGGTCACTTCTAATAGAAGAAATGAAGTAACCTTTTTCATTTTGAACCCTTTTTGCAAAACTTTTAAAAGCATCAAATGAATCATTCTTATGAGCTAAGAAGGATACCCATATAAACCTACAGTAATCATCAACTAGGACTAGTGCATAGTGTTTTCCACCTAGGCTAGCACTTCTAGTATGTCCTATTAAGTCCATATGAATAAGTTGAAGAGGTTTAGATGAACTTATAACATTTTTAGCTTTATGTGATGTCGCTTCCCTATTTGGCAAGGACCACATGTCTTGTCTTTGGAGAAGTTTATCTTAGGAAGCCCTTCTACTAGTTCTCCTTTAGAGAGACTTTGAAGAAGTTTCATGCTTGCATGCCTAAGTCTTCTATGCCACAACCATGCTTCATTGCTTATAGACATAAGACACTTGAAAGATTGGTTAGCCAAATTGTCTAAGTCAATTAAGTAGGTATTGCCTTTCCTTTCACCCTTGAAAATAACTTCATCATCCACCACAGTAGTGACTCGACATTCTCTAGGATCAAAGGTGACCTTATTACCTTTGTCACATAATTGACTTACACTTAACAAATTATGTTGTAAGCCACTAACTAAAAGAACATTATCAATTAAAGGACATCCATTCTTACCAATGGTTCCAATGCCAATTACCTTACCCTGGGCATTGTTACCAAATGTGACATTCTCACCTTCTTTCTCTTTTAGTGATGTGAATAGTCTTTTATTTTCGATCACGTGTTTTGAATATCCACTATCCATATGTCAATTGCTTATTTTGATGGTAGTCATACTTCCTTACAAAACAAATGTCAATCACCTTTTCTTTAGTACCCAAGCATACTTAGGTCCTAGGGGTTAGAAATTGAAGGATCCTCTAACTTGAGGTGAGCCTTCCTAATGTAACAATGGATGTTGATATGTCCATATTTCATACAATTGTGGCATTGGAGTTTAGACTTAGGAGTCTTTCTCCTTTACACATATTTAGCATGAGTAGAGGGCCTTCTCATACCATGGTCATGTGAATGCATCATGAACATGTATGATGAGTAGGAGTAGAAGATTTTTTATGAGGATGACCATGCTTTTTATTGTAAATGTAAGCATGGTTAGCTCTTTGAGTTTTGGCTCAGAGCTTTGGAGAGCCTTCCTTTTGCCCTTAGGCATAAAAGGCTTAATGCAAGAAACACTTTTCTTCCTAATTACCTCAATGTTTGAGGTTTGAGGTTGTGAAGCTCTAACAAATGTAATTGTAGAAGATGAGGAAGCTCCATTAAAGCCTAGACCATACCTAACAAGAGGTGGTCTTTGTGACACAATTAGGGTGTCTAAGGCCTCCTTTCCTTTATGAAATTTTGAGATTGAGTAAGCTTAATGACTTCTCCTTTAAGAGTGTCATTCTCCTTCCTAGGTAAGACTAAGGCAGAAGATGATGTAGATAGTCTTTTTATAGAATTTTTGAGTTCTTCATTAGAAGTCCTCAACTCATTTACAAGCTCATTTAGAGTCTTGTATTCATCTTCTAATCTTGAGCACTTCTTTCTATAGGTCTTTACTTGTGATTTATGTTTGTCACACCTCATGGTTAAAGCTTCCAAAAGCTCTTCATCTATCTTATCTATTTCATAATCAGAATTTGAATGGGAAGAAGTACTTACCTCTTGTGTTGAGTCCTCTTGTGCCATGAAGCATATGTTAGCCACTTCTCCTTCTCCTTCTTCTTCCACACTTGAGCTATCATCCCAAGTGGCTGAGAAGCTTTTCTTCTTTTCTTTGTCCCATCTCTTCTTCTTCTTTATTTTGGGACAATCATGTTTCATGTGCCCTTGTTTGCCACATTCATAACATGTGACATCGTTTGATCTTCCTTTTGGACTTAGGGTAGTTTTCTTGAAGACTCCTCTCATTTCTTCTTCTTATCAACTCCTTTGTTCTTCTAGATAGCATTGCTAGCTCTTTTTCCTCTTTATCACTATCTTCATCACTTGAGGAAATGTCTACTTCCTTTTCCTTGGTTGATGCTTTGAGAGCCATGGTTTTTTTCAGGTTTTTCTCCTTGGCCCTTTAACTTCTTCATTTGCTCATCCTTTTGCAAGGCCAAATCATGAGTTAAAAGTTTGCTTATTAGCACATCGATTGGGACCTTTCCAATCTTCAGATTGGATTCTTGTATACTGCACACTATAGCACTAAATTTTTCAAGTGGAAGAGTTTTAAGGATTTTGGTGTTTACCTCATAAATGGTGAGAGCTCTTCCAAACTTCTTCATGTTGGAGACAATGGACAATAGTTTATTGGTCATTTCTGTGATGGTCTCATTGTCCTTCATCATGAAGAGTTCATATTTGGTGACATACATCTCCAAATGGCTTGACTTGACAAAAGTAGTGCCTTCATGATAATTCTCCAAGGTCTTCCAAATTGCATGTGCGGTTTGACAATGTTGTACTCTCCCAATCTCTTCTCTAGAGAGTGAGCTTAGAAGAATGGTCATTGCTCTCTTATTCTTGCCATTTGATTTTCGGTGTGCTTCAACCCATTCGTCCCTTGGGATTAATTTTTCATTGCCATCCACAACCCTGGTGGGTGGCTTCCATTCTTTGATGACCACATCCCAAAGGTCCACCACATCTATGTCAAGATAGATCTTCATCCTATACTTTCGATGAGTATAGTCGGTTCCATCAAAATGTGGCCTGAGTTGTGAGTGGATTGCTTCTTATGCCATGGTCTTATTTCACCTAATAAAGGTTTGATTTATGAAAACCTAGCTTTGATACCTCTTGTTGTCCCTTGGCACCAAGAAAGGGGGTTGAATTGGTGTATAAAAAATTTCAAGAACAAAGAAGAAGGGAAGAAAAATGAGTAGAATAAAGACAACCAATTTATAATGGTTCGGGTATAATCGACCCTACGTCTACTCCCCAATTGACCAATTGAGTATTTCACTATCTCAAGGTGTTTCAAGCTCACACCCAACTTGTACAACTTGTGTTTTGATGGATCACACACAATCTTACAACAATGTATTTTTAGGCTAACACATAACCTCACTCAAGTGTTTCACTAGGCTCACACTTAAACCTATCTTGGAGTGTTTTGCAGGATCACACTACAACCTTACAACTTGGTGTTTAATGCTTACACCTAACACTTACAATTTCATAAAGAAAATTGAAGAAAATG
>CATIWR010442824.1:0-13994 GCA_949677035.1 Omphalea diandra | reverse complement strand
TTTTCTTCTTTTCTTTGTCCCATTTCTTCTTTTTCTTTATCTTTGGACATTCATGCTTCATATGCCCTTGTTTGTCATATTCATAGCATGTGACATCATTTGTTCTTTCTTTTGGACTTTGGGCATATTTCTTGAAGACTTTTCTTTCTTTTCTTCTCCTTATCAACTCCTTGGTTCTCCTTGAAAGCATGGCTAGCTCTTCTCCTTCTTTGTCACTATCCTTTTCACTTGAGGAGATGTCCACTTCTTTCTCTCTTGTTGAAGCTTTGAGACCCATGGTTCTCTTTTCTGGTTTTTCACCTTGGCCCCTTAGCTTCTTCATTTGCTCATCTTTTTGAATAGCCAGCTCATGAGTCAAGAGCTTGCCAATGAGCACATCGGTTGGGACCTTTCCAATCTTCGGATTAGACTATTGAATATTGCACACCCTAGCCCCAAATTTGTCAAGTGGAAGAGTTTTAAGGATTTTGGTGTTTACCGCATAATTTGTGAGTGCTCTTCCAAACTTCTTCATGTTGGTTACAATGGATAATAGTCGATTGGTCATTTTTGTGATGTTCTCATTGTCCTTCATCATGAAGAGTTCTCATTCGGTGACATACATCTCCAAACGGCTTGACTTCACTAGGGTTGTGCCTTCATGATGATTCTCTAGAGTCTTCCATATGGCATGTGTAGTTTGATAATGTTGCACTCTCCCAATCTCTTATTTAGAAAGTGAATTGAGGAGAATTGTCATTGCCCTCTTGTTCTTGCCATTTGACTTTCAGTGAGCTTCAACCCATTCATCCCTTGGGATTAATTCTTCATTGCCATCCACAACTCTGGTAAGAGGCTTCAATTCCTTGATTACCATGTCCCAAAGGTCCACCACATCTATGTCAAGATAGATCTCTATCCTATACTTCCAATGAGTATAGTCGGTTCCATCAAAATATGGCCTTAGGTGTGAGTAGATTGTTTCTTATGCCATGATCTTGTTTCACCCAATGAAGGTTTGATTTGTGAAAACCTTGCTCTGATACCACTTGTTGTCCCTTGGCACCAAGAAGGGGGGTTGAATTGGTGTGTAAAAAATTAAAAGACAAAGAAGAGGGGAAAAAGAATGAGTAGAGATGAGGCAACGATTTATAGTAGTTCGGGTATAATTGACCCTACGTCCACTCCCCAATCTATCAATTGGGTATTTCACTAACTCAAGGTGTTTTCAAGCTCACACCCAACTTGTACAACTTGTGTTTTAATGGCTCACACATAACCTTACAATAATGTATTTTTAGGCTAACACATAACCTCACTCAAGTGTTTCACTAGGCTCACACTTAAACCTTTCTTGAAGTGTTTTTACAGGCTAACACTATAACCTTACGACTTGGTGTTTAATGCTCACACCTAACACTTATAATTTCATAAAAAAATTAAAGAAAATGAGTAACAAAGATTGAAGGCTTTAATTACTTGTAATAAATTTCTTAGCAACTTTCTTCATGGCTGTTTGATGGAGTATTTATAGCCAAACTTCACCAAAGAGACGTTGCAGAACATAGCTCATCAAATCTTTGAGACACGCTTGACAGATTCTGCATTAAATGCTTGACAGTCTCAATTCGCGATCGTTACTACTCATTAGTGGTTACGAAATCCAAATTTCTGAAGGAAAACCCGTTTGTGTCTAATGGCTAGTCCATGTGGCAGCTTATGATTAGTTCATCAGGAAAATATAGTTGTTGCTCTTTTACCTACTTTCAGAAGTCGCGGTTACGAACTTTTTTGTACAGGACGCGACAAAGGACGCGAATTCGTCTGCCAAAAATGGTTATCTTCTTCTTCACAATTCGGGTCGCTACCAATAAGATGCCTTCGCAAATTTTGACTTCCAACGGTCTACTGGAACACGTGTCATGCTATGACTGTAGATTTGCTTCCCTTCTGAGTCACTTCGAAATTCGCGGTGGCGACTAAGGCGTGACACACACCGCGATTTCGTCAGTCAATTTTGGACTCTATCATTTGGATGAATCGCAGTTAATAATGGCTCTGCAATTTCGCCTGCCTGCTTTCTAGCAATGCTTCTGCATATATCTCTGTCGCGAATACAAAGTAGCGGTCGCGATTTAGAAGTCTTTTTTTCATACTTGAGAAATTTCGAGCTTCATCTAACTTTCAACTTTAGATAAAAACTAAAGGCTGCAAAATAACACTTATTTGAAATATTAGACATGATCAATCTCCTTTTTCAAGATCAAAAGAGGTCCAAGACTTGGGTTAACTACCCTAGTCCAACAAGTGATTACATCTAAAAATACTTAGGTATGCTAACTTAGGCTTTCTACCATCCCATAGCTCATAAGGAGTTTTATTAAGAATGGGTCTTTAGAAAACTCGATTTGCAATATAACATGAAGTTTTGATAGCTTCGACCCAAAAGTAATTTGGCAAGAATACTCATTGAGCATAGTTCTAGCCATCTCTACTAGTGTTCTATTTTTTCTCTCTATAATACCATTTTGTTGTGGTGTTCTAAGAGTTGAAAAATTATAAAAAATCCCATTCTATAAGTAATAAGATTCAAAAGATTCATTTTGAAATTCCTTTCCATAGTTACTTCTTATAGAAGAAATGAAGTAACCCTTTTGATTTTGAATCCTTTTTGTAAAACTTTTAAAAGCATCAAAAGTATCATGCTTATGAGCTAGGAAAGAAATATGAGTAAACCTAGAGTAATCATCAACTAGGACTAATGCATAATGTTTTCCACCTAAACTAGCACTCCTAGTAGGTCATTTTAAGTCCATATGAATTAATTGAAGAGGTCTACATGTACTAACAATATTCTTTACTTTGAAAAAAGATTGATATTGCTTCCCCATTTGGCAAGGACCACATATCTTATCTTTAGAGAACTCTAGCTTGGGAAGACCTTCCACTAGCTTTCCCTTTGATAGGCTTTATAAGAGCTCTATACTAGCATATCCAAATCTTTTCTGCCATAGTTAAGCTTCATTACTAAGAGACACAAGACACTTAAAGGATTGGTTAGCTAAATTGTCTAAGTCAATTAGGTAGGTATTACCCTTCCTTTCACCCTTGAAAACTACCTTTTTATCTACCAAAGTGGTAACTCGGCATTCTCTAGGGTCAAAGGTGACTTTATTACCTTTATCACATAATTAACTTACATTAAGCAAGTTTTGTTGTAAGCTGTCAACAAGTAAAACATCATTAATTAGAGAATAACCATTTTTACTAATTATCCCAATGCCAATTACCTTACCCTTAACATTGTTTTCAGATGTGACATTGCCACCCTCGTTTTCTTTTAAGACTATGAGTAGTCTCTTGTTGCTTGTCATGTGCTTTAAGCATCCACTATCCATATGCCAATCATTTGCTTCATTGGTGGCTGCCAAACAACCTTTCGCAACACAAGTAAGTCATCTTTGCTTTGGTACACAAGCATACTTAGGTCCTAAAGGATGAGGTTTTGAAGGATCCTCTAACTTAAGGTGTGCCTTCCAAATATAGCAATAAACATTTATGTGTCCATACTTCATGCAATAGTGGTATTAAAGTTTAGACTTATGTGTCTTGCTCCTATGCGTTGCCTTAGCATAAGTGAGGGGGTTTTCTCATACCAACATGATGTGTGTATGAGTATGAACATGTATGAATGGGTGTAGAAGTAAATGTTATGTGTGTGTTTGAATGAGCATGATTTTATTGTAAATGTATGCATGATTGGCCTTTTTAGAAATAGACCTTCAACGTTGCTGCACATTTCCTTTGCCCTTAGGTAATAGTGGTTTAATGCTTTGAGCACATTTCTTTCCAACAACCTCAATACTTAATGTTTGAGGTATTGAGGCTTTGATAAATGTTATGAGTGAAGGTGTAGAAGAAAAGGATTTATTAAAGCCTAGACCATGCCTAACTAAGGGAGGTCTTTGTGATATAATGAGTGTGTCCAAAACTTCCTTACCCTTGTGGAACTTAGAAATAAAGTTTCTAAGCTCAATGGCTTCAGCCTTCAAGGAGTCATTCTATTTTCTTAATGAAGTTAGGGAAGAAGATGACTTGGATAGACTCTTCATAGACTTCTTGAGTTCTTCATTTGAAGCAATCAATTCACTTATAAGACTATTTAGGGATCTAAATTCATCATCTAATTTTATGCATTTTTTCTTGGAAGTTTTTTTTTTTATGACTTATATTTGTCAAATTTCATGGTGAGAGCTTTTGAAAGCTCATCATCAACATCATCTAACTCATTATACTCATAATAGGAGTGAGGTGAAAAGCTTACCTCATTAGATGAATCCTCTTGAGTCATAAAGCATAGGTTTGCAACCTCTTCCTCTTTATCTTCTTCATTTGAGTTATCATCCCAAATGGCTTTGAAGCTTTTCCTTTTCTCTTTTTCCCCTTTCTTCTTCTTATTCTTCTTCTTGAACTTTGGGCAATCATATTTGATATGGCCATGCTTGCCACATTCATAGCAAGTGACATCATTTAATCTTTCGTTGGGAGTTGGAGTAGCTTTCTTGCAGTTTCTTTTTTCTTTTCTTCTTCTAATAAGCTCCTTTGTTATTCTAGAAAGCATTGTAAGCTCCTCCTCCTTTTTGTTACTTTCCTCTTCACTTGAGGCCACTTCAACTTCCTTCTCCTTTGATGAAGACTTGAGTGCCAAGGTCCTCCTTTTTGGTTTTTCAGATTTCTCTCATTGACTTCTCATTTTCTTTATTTCCTCATCCTTCTTCAAGCCTAACTCATGAGTTAAGAGCTTGCCTATTAGGACCTTTCTTATCTCTGGGTTGGACTCTTAGATACTACACACCCTTGCACCAAACTTTTCAAAAGGTAAGGATTTTAGGATTTTTGAATTTACCTCATGATTGGTGAGAACTCTCCTAATCTTCTTCATGTTTGTGACAATTGCAATGAGTTTATTTGTCATATCCGTGATGCTTTCTTCCTCCTTCATCATAAATAACTCTCACTCTGTCACATACATCTCAAGTTGGCTAGATTTTACAAAGTTAGTACCCTCATGGTAGTTCTCCAAAGCCTTCAAAATCCCATGACAGTAAGATAATGTTGGACCTTTTCAATTTTTTTTCTTGAGAGATAACTTAGAAGGATTGTCATTGCTCTTTTATTTCTGCCATTGGGTCTCATATGTGCTTCAACCCATTCCTTTATAGGGATCAACTCCTCACTTTCATCCACCATTTCGGTAAATGGCTTCCACTCCTTTGCTACAATATCCCAAAGGTCCACCACATCATTATCCAAATAGATTTCCATCCTATACTTCCAATGAGTATAGTCTGCTCAATCAAAATATGGCTTAAGGTGAATGTGATTTCCTTGTTGTGCCATGATCTTTATTCACACAATTAAGTTTTGGAGTGAGACTTGGCTCTGATACTGCTTGTTGGCCTAGTGCACTAAGAAGGGGGGTTGAATTGGTAAGAGATTAAAAATTAAAAGGAAGGTTAAGGTGTTTAGAAAGTTAAGAAGGAGAAGAGAAAAATTAACACAAGAAGTTTATAATGTTTCTAGTGTTAACAAACCCTATGTTCACTCCCTAATTCTTCATAATTAGGTATTGCACTTAACTAAATTAATGTTTTCAAGCTCAAACCTAACTTATACAATTGTGTTTTATGGCTCACACAAAACCTTTACAACTTATGTTTTTAGGCTCACACAAAAATCTCTCACAAGTGATTTGAGTATGCTCACACTTCAACCTCTTACAAAAGTTTTGAATGCTAGGCTAACTCGCAACCTACTTACAAAGTTGTTTATTGCTCACACCAAACAATCAACAACACATAAAGAAGATTAAGAAGAATGAGTAGCAAATTTGCAAGAGTTTTAAAAAATTAATGGAATTCTCTTGTATTTACATCAGTTTGGTAGGGTATTTATAGCCAACACCCATCAAAGAGATATTACTCAAAAACTATCCTAAAATCTCCAAGTTATGTCAGGCAGATTTTGCATTAAATGCTTGTCAGGTGGACCCATTGGTTGTCTAAGAAATATAGCTATTGTGTTCAACCAACTAATCAAAAGTCGCGGTCATGAGTTAACTTTCTCTTGGGTGTGATTGAGACCGCAAATTCTTCTGTTTGGTGAGGAGACAACACATTCTTGAGTCTCGGTGGCAACAAATACTTCGCCCTTATGATTTTTGATTTCCTAAAGTTACCTTGGACACTTGGTGTGTTGTGGCTATGGCTTTGGTTCCCTCATTCGTTACTATGAAATTCGCGGTCGCGACTCTGATGCGAATGCCATTGTGAATTCCTCTATCAATCAACCAAGCTCCCTTAAATTGAGTCATGGCTATGAATTTGCTCCCAAATTCATTTAGCCTAGCTCCATCCATCCTTAAGCAAGGTCACGCTCGTGATTTAGGGGATATTGACTGTGAATTTGGATGTTTTTCTTAAAGATAAAGATTTTGACTTTCATCCAACTTCCAATGATAAAACAACTTATAGACTGCAAAAAACACTTGAACAAAGCATTAGAATTGATCAATTTTCATTGTCACAATCACAAGAGGTTGATGAGTTAGGTTTGACCAACCTAGTCCAACACACACACACACACATATATATATATATATGCTCTTACACATTTCATATTTTTTTTCTAAAAATCTATATAGAGGTAAAACAAATAAACTAAAATTATTAAGAAAAAGACATTAATTATTATTATGGGCAAATGTTGAAAAGTAGAGTATAGTAATTTATTGGAAAGCTACATTCAAGAATTTGTGTACTATTTTAAAATTACATGGTTATTTGAACATTATTTTCTACTATTATATTTGGAATTAATAAAAATATTTTTAATGCATAAATTCAATTATATACATTAAAAAACTTATAAGACTAACCTATACAAATTGACCACAAAATAAAAGAAATAAATTGTATAAAAATTTTAGTGGTACATTATAATAGTCACATGATCATCATGAATTCATTAATAATAATAATACTAACAAAATCAATTATGCTAGTCTCAAATGTTGAATTTTTATAATTTTGGTGATAATAAATCTAATAAGATTTGAATTAATAATGTGCACAAAATTAACTATTTAAAAAAAATTGCAATAGTAACGTTACAATCTAAAATTATAAGTTGGATCAACTTTAGATAATGTAGGGTTAAGCGTATTGAGTATCATAGTAAGTCTACTTTTGTTGAATAACTACTAAATGTTATTGTAATTTTGTACACATAACATTATCACCTAAAATGTCAAAGGGTTTTGATGGAAAATAAAAGGATTTCTTTATATTAACCATTCCTATCAATTCATAGGAACCTGTCTTCAAAGATCCTTGTAATCTATCAATATCCAATATTACCATTCATTTACATCACATAGTATTTATCAAACCTAATTGGCATAATATTAACTTAAATGCAATATACTACAAGCCCTCACATAATCATTTATAGTAGCTTATAAGTAACCTTAATTACATTTACATCTTAATAGAAGTTGACCTTAATATAAACTACTTAGTCCTTTATTTTTCAAAAACAAATTTAGTCATCCATGTGCATTTACATCTTAATAGAAGTTTACCCTAATATATACTACTTAGTCCCTTATTTTTTAAAAACAAACTTAGTCATCCATGTGTTTTTGTCCCTATGAAAGTAATGATCTTTTTTTTTTTTTGTCAAAATTTATGCTATTTTTCATTAAATACAAAATATAAAAAAAATCCCTTTTTTAATACTGCGCTAACCTCTATTTATGAAATTCATTAGGATTTGGAATTTCTTTTTTAAAAAATGTCAAAATTTGAGAAAAAACTATTATACATTTACATGTCATTAAATTTTTTACCATATGATCTAAATCAATCACCATTAATGATTTAGTAGATGATGACATCATTATTGCTTTCATATATAACTCTTCATCATGCAAATGGAGATCCTAATTTGATAGCTACTAGATGAAAAACCAATACTCATGCTTAGTCACACTGGCTTAATAGATAAGATTGTCAAGCTATAAAGGTTCATTTCTAGCGTTTTGGCTCCTTATAACTCCACTATTGCCACTGATAATAGCATGCATCGTTGTAGCCTTAGATCCTTAGTTTTACCTCTTCCACCAAATTACTTGTTCCACCCTGTATGTTTATGAGACTAACCTTGAGTAGTGCTTAGTTCTAATGGGGGTAAAATCTAGAATGACAAGAATCATAGTGTAAACCAATATAGTGAAAATCTCAAAATTATTGTTGCTACTAGCTCGAGCAATGATGAAAATTATGTTTTATGGATTTTCAAATTGTTAGGTTTTCTAGGTATGATAATTTCAGAAAATGGAAATAACAAAAATTTTTTGGGTTGGGTTTAAAATATATAATGATGTGATTATGATTAATGAATTTTGTGTTGTTGATGTTGAATTTGGGCTGATGAATTTTTTTCTTACAATGTTGAGAGTTATGTCTTATTAAGTGTAATCTCATTATTAAATAAAGTGCCATTAAAAAAATTGACTTCTATTACTTTTACGAACTATAAAATCATTTTTAATAGATGAAGTCTAATAAAAAAGATATAGGGATGATCAAATTTGTTTTAAAACATGAGGAATGAAGTATTGCATTAGGATAAAACTCGAGGATAAAATCATAATTAACCTTAATTAAAATCATGCACAACTAAAATTTTATCACAATCTAAGTATAATTATTGATAATACCATAAGTGTAGCCAAACTTAATGATATGTTCTTCACATGATGACTCCAAAAAACCCTTTCAAACATAAAGAGAAAGAGAGATGGGGAATGAGTGTCTCAACTCAATAAGTAATTATTAGTCGACATAGCACAACACTATGACACATGCATTATGCTTTTATACATGCTTATGCATCTGGATCATACATACAAGACACTTCATAGCATAATCTAGTATTCAATTTGCCTATTTAGGTGATAAGGGTCTTCATTCCATTGTTTATGGCCTTGACCTTTCTTAACTTGAGTCATTTTATTTTCTCTTTAGGGTTCAGAGAGCTATCTCATATTAACTTAAGCCAAAAACATGGATAACATTCCATTACATTTAGTGTCATATATCCAAAAACATGGATAACATTCCATTACATTTAGTGTCATTTATCATTTTTTTTAATGATGACTCTAATGGCAAATTAAATAATTCTTAGTATCTACTTAAACATCACATTTCAATGGCATTTAGCCTAAGTAATGCATTCTAATACGAATGAACCATTAATACAAGTTTCTCTTCATTATATGGTCTCACTTTATTTTTTATACATGAATACAAAGAAACATAAAAGAACAAGTAATGGAATGTCATACCATTTAGTAACTACTTATAACTTGCCATCCTTGCCTAAAGAGTAACCAAAGTCCTTTAGCGATTGTTGTGATCACCTCTTAGTTCTTGATGGTATAGAACATATGCATATCATCATAAGCAACCATATAAGAGAGTTGAAAGAAACATTCAACACTTAACCAAACCCTAGGTTCAAAAACTAAAACCCTAACTTCTAAACATACCTACTACTAACCTATCGCATAAAGAATTCTATAACATAAAAAAAAAGTTATTAATGTGTAAATTATAAAGTTAAACCTTAGTTAATCCATCAAAAGCTTTAAATCCTAATCCATCATACTTAAGCTCGTATCTAAGAAATTATGACTATATTTTCTACCTCTAACATGTCAAACAATATGAAAAAAAAAAAATAACTTGATTAGATAAGAAAAAACAAAATGGATCTCAAAGAACTTAAAGAACACCCAAAGAAATTTTGAAAAAAAAAAACACTGGGATCTTAAAGGAAATGAAGTAAATGAAGTGTGTTTAGTGTATCATGATCTAATTTAAGTATTTTTGATATTTAGGATAATGATTTGAGTGTGAGAAGCTCAAGGAAATCAAAATGGGGTATTGGCATTTATGAGAGGCAACTCTAAATAAAATAAGCCTAAATGGTTAATTATATAACTAACCAAATTAACATGATCATGATTTAGGGACTAGGCTCATAATATTGACTCGCTAAGATTGTAGGGAAGAAATATGGCATGTGTTCAAAACTATTTGGAGCTAGTTATATCGTTTATGAAAGATTTAGTCCAAAAACATGTGTATAAGGCCAATACAAAGCTATATATAAACTTTTCAAATTTACTATGATGTCTACCTAAAATTCCAAAACCATAGCCATGCATATTAAATTTTTATCATGTTAGAACACCATCCATACCATAGTTATGGGTTTTGAGAAATAGAATCATAGTGTGTTACTAAGTAGAAAATTCGAGTATAAGATGCTTCTTTTGCTTTTCAAACCTATCAACTTAATTATTAACTATTCAAACACCATAAATAAGGATCAAACACATATAAAACATTTTTTTTTCCATTTCTTTAAGTAAACATGGCTTGAATACATGTTTAAAATAGTATGAATAACATTATAGGTATTACAAATTTTGCTTTTAAAGAACAATCACCCTTCAATGTTTAAGGAACTTATAAAAATATATAACATATATAAACATCACTAGAAAATGTAAGGTTAAGATTTTAACATCTTATCTCTTCCATGTATATTCCTTGATATTATAATTGCTTCAAGGAACCTTCACTATTGAAATCTCTTTAGTGTAAGGTTGTATTATCTACATACCCTTGATTATAACTTGATACTTCTTATATATGCATTATGGGGTAATCTTAAACTTTGGCTTAGTGATTAGATTTGTAAGATTAGGGCACACACTTCCTCAGCATGTATATGTGAAACACTTGATAAACATTTACAAAGTTGAATAACAAGGCTAACTAATAAGAAATCTCTTCAACCTTTTTGTGTAAA
This sequence comes from Omphalea diandra, assembly GCA_949677035.1. Taxonomy (NCBI): domain Eukaryota; kingdom Viridiplantae; phylum Streptophyta; class Magnoliopsida; order Malpighiales; family Euphorbiaceae; genus Omphalea; species Omphalea diandra. The sequence continues at coordinate 3,068 of CATIWR010442824.1, read as the reverse complement.
TCTCAAATGGTTGAATACGGTAAAGTGCCAACTTTCCTTTCTTTCCAAATGTCACAACCTACTACATTGGAGACATTTTAAGGAACATAAACTCATCAACTTGAAATGTATATCTAAACACTTTTAGCCCACATAACTCTTCTAGTGATTGGCACTTATTCTCAATCTCTTCTTACTTAAAGGCAACACTTGATTTGTCACTTGAACTAAATTTATATCGATTAGAACTTCTTTACTAACCTCTTTTCAAAAAATAAGAGCTTTACACTTTTTCCAATATAAAAGCCTAATAAGGTGCCATCCTATTACTATAGTGATAACTATTATTATAAGTGAACCATTCTATAGGTCATTTATGAAGCATGTCCTTCAATGCTAGAATAATCCTTTTAGATTTTTTATTAATTTACGGATGGAAAGCCATATTGAAATCCAATTTGGTACCCATCTTTTTATATAACCTCTACCAAAATTTCAAAGTAAATTGAGACACTTTATTAGAAATAATTGAAATTGGCACTTTATACAAACACATGATTTGATTTATATATGACTTGGCCAACTTATCAATTGAATAAGTATTTCACACTAAAATGAAATGAGTCATCCTAGTTAAATGATCCACAATCACCTAAACAAATTCATACCTTTTTGAGTAAGGTAATCCTACTACAAAGTCCATGGAAATTTGCTCTTACTTCTATAATAAATTGATGAAAAAGATTTAACAACCCTACTGGCTTTAAACATTGTAACTTCAATTGCTAGCAAGTCATACATTAAATCATAAATTAAGTAACATCCTTTTTTATTTTCTTTTGTTAATAAATAGGCCTTATTTTATTATACACTTGGGTTAGCTCCAAGATGGACATTATAAACAACATTGTGTACCCTACTCATAATCTTCTATAATAAAAAAAAATGCTTATCCACTATAGGAACATAAAATCTCCTACCATATTATAGCATTTCTTTTTAATCAAGGCTGAAGTTTGGATTATGCCCCTCCCACTCACCTTCATCAATAACCAAACTTAGGATCCTAACATTGAGCCACTTTGATCTTGTTCATAATAATTATTGTACCCTAATTTATGTAAAAATTATGGTGTGAGCACTAATTAGACACTTTTATCAAACCTTTTATGAACTCCTTTAAGTATTGACCTCTTCTTTGCACTAATGTGTGCCAAGTTATTGAAGGACGTATGGCTTAAAGCATGAAGAATCATATTAGCCTTACATGAGTAGAAAGAAATCATACAATCATAACCTTTTAATTTGTACCTACCATAATACCTCAAATTCTAGTCCTTTTGAAGAATGATGTACTGCAAACTCTTATAGTCCATAAAGATCTCATAAGGCTCAATATACAATTAATGTCTCTAAATTTCAAAGTAATAATCATTATTGTTGATGTGTTCAATATTTATACAAATTTTATTCATTTTAATACTTAATTTTATGTTCAATTATCTTATTTTTATGTATTATATTATTTTAATATTTCAGTTAGGTTTTGAATAAATAAACAAAAAGCAATCAAACTTCAAAATTTTAGCTATGGATGGGTCTACTTCTAACTCAAAACTATATTAATTAGGTTGAAGAAAAGATCTAGGGAAACTATATGTGAAAACTTTTTGCATCTAGTTTCCTATGCTTTAAACATTTTACAAATCAAAGTTTTCTAGAAAATTATGGTCATTGAAGCAAACAAATATCAATTTGCAACTCTATATGGAATGAAAAATGAAAATAAGAAATTCTTATGGTTCTTTTGAAATTTCTTTCCTACTCTTCAATAAGACATAATTGGTCCTAAATGAGAAGTATTTCTATCATTCTAAAGGTAACCTACTTTCCCAAAATGAGTAATATTCTAAATAGGATGATACTAAGTAAGAAAATTTAGACATATATCTCTATTTTTAGATTATTAAATAAGGATTATTAGGTATTTTCCTATTTAAGAAATGATAATCCTAATGACACTCAAGAATAGCTTTAAGGGCTTTACGAGGTATGAGAAATCTCTCAAGGAGAAAGTTGGTGATAACAACTTATAGAAGAGAAAATTATGTACTTTGAAGAGTTTTATTTTTATTTTTCTTCTTCTTCTTCTTTCCTTTTATTTTTGTAGTTTTTTTTTTTTTGTTAGTTTTAGTTTGTATTATATATTAGGTTAATCAAACTAGGTTGGATTGATGTAACTCTAATAATTTATATGAGGCAATTTTTTTTTTTTATCTTTGCAAACTGTTTATTGTTATGGTTCATGATATTGAATGTTTGATTGCCATTTGATTGATTTGTTGCAATAAGTTGAGAGTGAGAGGAGATATTCATGTTTGATTTAGATGATAAACACCATAAGAATATAGTTAGAACAAAAGTTAAAATTTGACTTCTATGGATTCCACTTGAATAACTATAGATATTAAAGAATTGGTTGATTTTTTTTAAATATTTTGGATGTTAATCAATATTCTTAGTATACATTGAAAGAAAATTCTAAAAATTTTAGAGTTATTCAATCATTATATTGATAATTAAATGATATCCTCTAATAAATTAAATATAGTTAATTTAAGTGGAATCAAAATACCCTAGTGCTTGTGTAAAGATCGTATTCATATTTGCTCTGATACCACTAAACTGTGATAACCGTGTTCATTTGACAGAACTCATATGGCTCTGATACCAATAAATGCAACAACCAATAAATGTAACGACCACTTGTGTTTACAAATCATGTTGCTCTAATACTATTTTTTAAAAAAATTTTTTTACCACAATCTGTAAGGCTACAAACGGTATCTATCAAAGCACTCAACATCCGGGATTTGCCCGTCGGCCCTGCGATGTCATACACACCAGGATTTGCACGTCTGCCCCACGTATGCTTAAGCCATCTCTGATACCAAAACTGTAACATCTAAATTCATTTGTCAAACCAATAACTGTGACATCCATTGTTCTCATTTGTAAATCAGCTTTGATACCACAAATTGTAACATCACAATGTGGCTACAGCTGGTACCTATCAGAGCACTCAACAT
>CATIWR010442773.1:0-18233 GCA_949677035.1 Omphalea diandra | reverse complement strand
TATATATATATATATATATATATAAACTTGCATGAATTAACATGACATTACTTTATGCGTAGATGATGCGTCTGAATTGGGTCATGACAGTAATGTAATCAATAAAGTAAAAGTTAATTTTCTTTTTGATTTTGTTAATATATCCGTTACAAAATTTTTTTTTTGAAGTGATTTGCCTTACGGATAATAAATTTAAAATATGGTCAAGTTTTGAAAATTTAAATGGCACAAAAAAAAAGGAAGAAACTTTATGAATTTAATTAGATCATCCTTTCAAATTCATAAAAATTTAAAAGAAATTTTAAATTTTGAATATGATCATTTTGCAAATTTAATGAGTATATATTCATCATAAAATTTCATAGAAATTTAGGAGGATTTAAATTCTAAAAGGGGTCACTATATAGTTGATGCCTTTATAAATTTAATTAGATCGTTCTTTAAAATTCATAAAAATTAAGAAGAATTTTAAATTGAATATAATCATTTTATAAATTTATTGAGTAAGTTCATTAAAAATTCATAGAAATTTAAAAAATTTTAAAGTTTTAAGAGAGGTCATTGCATAATTTTTATTGAAATACATAAAATATTAGCAACTAATTGAAAAATTGAGCGGAGTCGAACAATCCCTCAACAAACTACATTTTATTAGTAAAAATTAATGCCGTAAATTTGTCTTGTTTATTTGGATATTTGTTTTTGATAGATGTTTCCTTGCTTACGAATGGTCATTATCTGTCACTCCAACTTGTGAGGAGCTGATAAGGCTCTAAAAATGTTAACATATTGATTAATATGGCAAAAATCCTGCACCCAATGGACATTCAACTAGAAAATTATATTTACTACTGAGAACCACAATTAGAGGGAGAAACAACTTGCTAGATTCCGGCGATCTAGTGGAACCAAGTTCTTAATGCACCTGTTTTGTGCTGACTAGTGATCTTATTTAATTTCAATCCAAATTGTATTGACTTTATTCCCAATTTTGCAGAAAGAGCAGATTATTAGCTTTTTTTTTGAATCATTACATATTCATTGGTGCCCTAGCAACTCACAATGACAAAATGGAGTGCAATGTCAAATTCCTCATAAGTTTATTTGTAACATGATATTTATGAAATCATACAAGTGCTAGAAGAAAAATGAAAAGTAATTTCAGTTAATAGAGGGTTTGGCCTACATTATTTCTGTCCTCTGAAATGTGACAGCAAACTCAGACAAATATTTACAACTTTTGTGAAGCATCTGTTACAAATAAATTGAAGCTTGCCTTTCAGACTCACAGAAACTGGTAAAGCAATATTATCATGGTTGAATCCTATAACAACCCCCAAATACAACAAAATAGAAACACCGATAACAAGTTAGTGCATGTCTGTTAGGATGTGAATAAATATAATGGAATGCAATCACATAAAAATTCAATATGACAAAGTAATAAAACATTAGTCTATTACATTATAATTTTTCATGGTAATATGCACTTAATTTCCAAAATGTAATGGAATGTAATCACATAAAAATATTCATTTTTAATAGCATAACTCAAAAAAAAAAAAAAAAAAAAAAAATCTTTATCAGGAAAATTATATGCATCAACAAGTTATGTGAAACTGGAAGTTATAGCATAGTTTTCTTGATTAACGATTTCTATAATCAGAACCAAAAATCAAAATAAGTATCAATAAGTGCTCAAATTGGATTGCCTAGTGTATGGAGAATCTCATCACCATAATCTCATGCAAAATACTGATCCTGAATCATGATACAATGTCATAAATGTGGATTGTACACATGAATGATGCATACCACACAAAAAAGAACTCTATTAATCTATGGAAAAAATCAAACTCGTAATGGAATATTAAAAAAAAAAAAAAAAGTTCTGTCATTCTGCAAAAGTAGGCTTACAATAGAATCTGCAGTTGCACAGACAATAACCTTAACCTCAACCCATCTGCCACTGCATCAAAAGCATCACCAATGAACAAAAAGGATTAAAATTTCAGGTTATTTATCTTGTTGTTGCTGACAAACATGATCAACAGGCTAAGAAACCCATATAAATTGGGCAGCATGACATTTGACAAGAAGGAAGCAAGATGGTAGGTATATCATAATAGTTCTCAATCAAATAGATCGAAGCCTGGCCAAAACATTTTGAATTTCGTTCTGTTGTATTAATAAGGAGTGGGGAGAGGAATTGAGAAAAGAAAAAAAAACCTTTAGAACTGGTTCGCTTTTGTTAGAATTTGCAGATTGTTTTGCCATCCCCTGCATCTGTGCACGTGCAGCTCTGCCTGCAGCAGATTTTTCAAATTCCTCTTGCCTGCAAAAGTTAAACCACAACATAATCAGGAAACTGCTCCAAGTTCATTCGAATTGACATAATCAGGAAACTGCTCCAAGGTCATTCGAATTGCCTTCAATCCCTAGTAAGAATAGAATGCTATCACAGTGTTACAAAGAGCTGCTTTTGTTTTTCAGGAGTCTAGATAATCATCACACCTAACATCTAAGTGCTAATTAATCGCATGTTACACCTAACACTAACTATCCTAAAATATCCATTAGTCTGATAGCCCAAGCAGGAGGTCAGGGGTACAAAACGTGACAGCCTGATAAACTACAACGATTTATTCAAGCAATAACTACCATCAAACAAGGACGATTAATTGATAGAACCCAAAGGAATAATTACCGTTTCTGAGCAGCTTCAGCGGCTTTGGCACGAGCTTCTGCAGAAGCCAATCTGTCTTCTTCCTGTCTCTGTCGCTTGCTGCCTCCGTCGAAGCAAGCAAAGCACGACATCCCCATCTCTCCCTCTTTCTCTTCAAGGTTTCCTTTTTTTTTTTTTTTTTTTCTTGTGAAAAAGCTTTTCTCTTTCTTATTGTTTGGCCAAATCCCATGTTTTTCACTAGGACGCTACGCGTTTGCGCCGCGTGTACAACAAACAACGACTCCGTTTTAATGACTTGTGTACGCAGATAAAACGGTGCGTTCCGTAGTTTCCTATATGTCAGTCGTCAAACAACCCTCCAACGGACCCAACATGAATGAAAAGTGATTTTGTTGTTGTTGGATTGGCAGGGTATTCCAGAGGAGGGAGGCAAGAGCCGGACACGGTGCAAATGAGAGGGGTTCCGTCCAGGTGGTTCGCAGAGCCGAGAGGGTGTCTTCAAAGCCTTCACTGTTAGTTACGCATACCATTTTCTCTTCATTTGGGAAGATAAGGTAATTGCTGTTGTCAATATATGATTATCTTTTATACAGTGCAGTGGACTAGTACTTCTGTGCTGAGTTTACTTCATGTAATTGGCTTTGAAGTGGAAAAGTTATTTTGTTTTTTATCTCTTTTAAGAAGCAGTTGAAAGAATTGCTTGCTATAGGCAATCAGAGAGTTGGATTTTGGTAGTTCAAATTTGGAAAATCCAACATGAATGAATTTCTGCTAGTAGGATCTGCCCAACTGATATTGAACACCTATTGACAAGAACTGGATGATAAAAGGTTGGTAGTGGTTTTCTGTCTCAGTAGTCAGTACCACTCAATTTTTAAACCGGAAAATAAATGACTTAACTCATTGTGTTATGATTTATAACTAATGGTATATAATGAGTCGTTTATATAAGAAGTCTAGATTGTTATCAGATTGATCATGTAAGCTAGGCGCCGATTTATCACTGCTAATTAAGATTATTAGCATTGAAGTGCAAATGCTGTTATATACTCATGAATGCACCTAAAATCCAACATTTAGTCTGTGGTAATTGAAGTAGGTCATAAATAATGGCAAATTTGGGTTTGTTGGGTATTAACTGTTGTAAAAGCTTTTAAGAAAAAAAATTCATCTTGAATATGTTGATTAAAAGCAGTTTAAGATTGTTTTTAAGGTATATTTCAGAATGACAAAACTTGGAAGGCACAATGAGATTGCATCCCGCTTTTGTGATGGATGTTTGTCTTCATTTTATTAGTATAGAGAAACAGTGTTGGTAGAATCTTCTGGAATGTGATTCTGACTTTTAAGATTCAAATTTCTGTGACGGTTTTCTGTGCAGATTATACATTTAAGAGAAGTAATATAACCTTTGCCCTTCCACAATAAATTGTGTTCATTGCAATGTAATGACAAAACCCGATTGTGTATTATCCTTGTAAATACTCTTTTATCTCAATCACAATAGGAATCTTAGTGTTGCTGAGGATGATGATTTTGGCAAGGATGCAGATGAGGATGGTGGGAACATAATTTCAGGTCTTTACTGCAAGATAGTAATTCAATTTGAGAAACACAGGGACTTCTATAATGCTCTTAAAGTCCTATGTGGACGCTCATTGCAGAAGGTAGGAACCTGGTTTTTTGCATGTGCTATTGCATTGATGTTGCATGAGTTATGTGGCTTTTATTCAATCTTCAGTTTCTAAATTTATGTTGGCAAGCTTCTGGCTGTTGACCTGCAAACTTTGTCCTGCACTTTCTCACACTTAAGCATAACGCATAATGGATAGACTGATATGTTTTCAGAGTGTATGAGTGGGTTGGTGTTCTCTATGGAAATTTTTGTGGGCTGCTTGAAGATTTGTGTAATTCTCATTGATGATATTTTGCATCATAATTGTCTATTATTTTTGTGCATTGTCCCGTTTCTTCTTCTTATTGCACATCTCTACATCCCCTCAAAACCCAATCAGCCTTTTCATTTGTCTTCTAGATCATGTAAGTGATAACTCTCTACCTGTTAGAAGTTTACCCTTAAATAGAGATGCATATTTAGTATCAATATGGCGAGGTAATATTAAGGTAATGAGTGAATTTGCTAGCATGAAGCATCAACTCTACCAAAATGTCTGGTGTTGTATGGATTAATTAATCAGTTAGTTTATCTGCTGATGATGACTGGCATTGCTCAATTTTGAACAGCAAGGATCACGACTGAAGGCTGATTATGATGTCGACTGGGCTAAGGATAGCTTGTTCCGAAATTCAAGTAGTCAAGTAAAAGAAAGGAGTAATAGGATGCCAGCAGTGGCGGGAGGGCACTATAGAAATGAAGCTCCTAGACATGAACGATACTTTTCTCTGTTCTCTTCTGATGATATGCAACGGAAGAAGTTCAAGGTTAGAAACCAAGCATTTAAGTTACGAGAAAGAAATATCTATTCATTATTGTGGGGCCCATACAATTTTTTTTTTTTTTAATTTGTTCATCTATTTTTTCTCATATTGGTGTAAATGTCAAGTGTTTATGGTCTAAATTTTGTTATAATCTTATAAATCAAAAGAAAATTATTATTTTTTTCATGTGTTCCAAACACTAAAAAATATGTTAGAAAATATTTTTCTCAAAAAACATTTAATTTTTTTTTTGTGAAACAAAGGATCCTAAATACCTCTTTGATTTCAATAGACTAACCATTTACTAAAGTCTATCTACGACTTTGATTTCCATTGACTGTAACTGCTTATTAACTGACGCCAAAAGAAAATTAAAACTTATAAATCAAAAGAAAATTACTATTTTTCATGTATTCCAAACATTAAAAAATATCTTTCTTAAAAAACATTTTTAATAGGCAAGGTTTTTTTTTTTCTTTTTTTTTTTTTTTTTCCCTGTGAGACAAAAGGATCCTAAATACCTGTTTGATTTCCATAGACTCTGTTTACTGAAATCTATCTACGACTTTGATTTCCATAGACTGTAACTGCTTACTAACTGATGTCAAAATTTTTGTTCAAATGCAGGAATAGGAATTGTGACAAGCATGTTGCAAATTTTTCTGCAGGTTGGACTTCAGAGCACAACAAGCCAATTCTTCAAAGGCCAACAACCAAATATTTGGTGTGGTGTTCCCTTCTAGAATTCTCTTCAACAACCCAATATTTGGTGTGTTGTTCCCTTCTAGAATTCTTTGTGCCATTAGCATTGTTGAGAATAACGCTAGAGTTTCCTCGATCATGCTGTACAATAGTTCACAAATTTATTCTCTTGGCTGTTTACAGTGACTTGTCTTCAACTGGCACTACGAGTGCACATGGGCAGAGATTAGCAGTAAATTGCTCTTATCTCTTAGGCATAGATTTAGGTTTAAATCCCCTCTCCTCCCTCAGTTCAAAAAGAAGGCACAATGATTCGAATTACTGCCCAGTTGGCAGTTTTTGAAGACTGAGTTTTATACCAAACCTCACAATTGATAGCTATGGTAATTGGGAGCTTATGTAAGTTAAATGGGCATGAACCAATTCAAAGCTGTCATTTAGTGATCCGTTGTTAACGAGTTGTTTCTTGCAAACATACGGTTTGTCATTATTGTCCGGCCTCTGCTTTTCATTTGCATTGGAAATTGTGATAGCGCAAAGGCATCTGTAGCATTTTTGTATTTGCACTTTGGACGTTATTGATTCGTTAACCCAGTCAACGGATGATTTTTTCAACCACTTAACAGCAACCCACTGCCTACTGCAGCTGAAAATTTATGGAGGTGGAAGTTCAAGACAGCAAATTACTTATTCTATTTTTTTTTTAAAGGCTTAATAATTTAAAAAAATTTAAAATCTTTCACAAATTTTTAATTGTGTTCAAAGTTCTTAATTGAGTTAATTATATTTTATTTGGATTAATTAATTTCAATTATATTAGTAAAATATATAATTAAATTTAATTGACTTTTTTCTTTTTTGATTAGTTTAATTAGATTCATTATTAAGTTTAGATGTTATTAAGATAATATTTTTATTTTTATTCAATTTAAATAATTTTTTAAAAAAATTAAATTTTTGTTTTTAATTTAGATGATAAATAATTAATTTTACATTAAATTTCAGGTTTGTAAATTATAAAGTTTTATTTTTATATATTTAAAAAATAAATTAATAAATCTTAAATTTTTATTTTAAGGATATTTTTTGAGAATATTTACATTTATATCATGTAATTAATTTTTTAATTTTTCTTAAATTTTTTATTGCAAATAATTAATTATTTAAAATATAAAAATTAATTTTTTAAACAGAGATTAAGAGAAATTAATTTAAACAAGAGAGATTGAGAAATTTTATGAATTATAAATTTAAAATTTAAATTTTAAATATCAAATTAAAATTTATTATAAAAAATACAAAATAAATTTAATTAAATAAAATATGAGCAAATCAAATACAAAATAAAAAATATCAATTTAATTAAATAGTAAATTTAATTTTGGCTCTAACTGAATTAATTAAAAAAATATAAGAATCAATGTACTCTAAATGTACGCTCTACTTAATTTTGAATAAAATTAAAATCAATTAATTAAATTAAAATATAATTAACTGAATTAAAAGTTTTGAATACAATTAAAAAATGGTAAAAAGATTTTGATTTTTTGGATTACCAAGTTAAGAAAACATCTATGACTCCCTCCGTTTCTGTTGTTTTAAAAAAAAAATTTTAATATAATTATCATTCTACATTATCAATATGGTATTAATTACTTATTTTCTAAATTTACTCTTATTATTATTTCTTTTGTCTTTTTTAATTAAATATTTCTTATTAGTATTAGTGTAGAGTTTTAGTTGAAAATAATTAAGAATATATTAATTAAAAATATTTTTAATTAATTATTTTTTAAATCTAAGTATACAATTCTAAAAAAGGAAATAATGATAAGTGGATTTTCATATCTTTTGAGTATAGCGTTGGAGAATACCTCTAGCATTGCTGGCACGTGCACACACTGCAATGTGATAGGAAAACATTTCTTGAAGCTTAAAAAAATTGAAATAAATTAGTGTTCTCTGCAGTTAGCCCATAACATAACAGACATAAATGACTTCCCCTTTAACACCGTTAACTTTTGAAGCATAGGCCTGCAAATGGACCTAAATTGCGTCACGACTCAGATTTAATAATGACTTCTCTAAATTCGTTTATATTTATAAATAAATAATTTCAAATATAAATTTAAAATATTTAATAAATCAATAAAATTTGAACACAATCCTGACTAACTCATTCATACTTAATTATTATTTTTTTAAAAAAAAATTAACTTATGATAAACTTGAGCTAATTTGAATTCGAAGCACAGTAATGTCCTCTCTGTCTACAATATAGAATACTATGAAGGATACTTTATTTCTTTATCATTCTTCTGCTTATACGTATGCAATGAGATTTGCACCATGATTAACTCATTATTAATTAATTGTCAGTATGAACCTTATTTGCCGGGTCAAGGGATTGTAGCTTGTTGACTCAGTTGGGCAATCTCCGTTCAGATCAGGAAAATCTATTATATAAGATGCCATTGCTGCACGTCTCAAATTTGGAGTAGTTTAATTATTTCTTTAAGCTCAGTCTAACCAAAACGCGGTGGCTTTGAAGTCTAAAATGAGGAGAAGATTTGAAATTTTAATCACAATTGTTTTCTGTTCAAATTCATTTTGGCTAAAAATTTCTTATACCAAACTTCTTTAGCATTTTTTCAAGCATTGGAAATGAGAATTGCACTGGAAAGTTTTTCTTTTTCTTTTTTTTTTTTTAAAAAAATAAGTCATGAATTCTATAAGGAAATGTATCCCTATTTCTTTAATTCTTATTATAAATGGGAAATTCATATATTATATTAATAGGAAGGAGAATCGAACTTTGAGAGCTCTTATTCTCTATACTATTTAAGAGTGTGAAGGAACCAATCAACTTAGGCTTAAAATTAAAATAAACATTTATGCTAAGAATTGAAATATAAATGTCCTAATGAATAATAAAAATTAAAGCTAAGTTTTTATGTTAAATTTTGAAACATAACTTTCAGTTACATATTCTCATTTGAATTTATTTTAAAATTTAAATGAGAATGAAAGTAAATATTATCAATTCATTTTTTTTTTCTTTTTATTCATTCCAAATATAGCTAGTACAACAAAAAGTTGAAAAAAAATTTTCCATCAAAAAAAGAAAAAATCCTTATTACCAATAAATTATAATAATGTATAAAAAATATAATCTCAAAAAGAAATGTACCAAAAAATTAAAATTTGTAAAAAATTATACTATTTCACTTTGTTTTCTAGAGCAAACTAATTAAGAATGGCATCAACATGCAATTAATGTCACCACATCATTTTGTGGTTGATGAGGACATAACTTGACTTACTATGCAACACTAATTAATTGCCTAAACTTGTTTATGGACATGTCTAATCTCTAATGCAAAGATCTAACAGCTCATTTATGGAGCCTTTTTATCCAGAAAGTGGAATTAATAATGCAATATGTTAATACCTTATAGCTCTCTTACTTAATTAGCATTAGCTTGGTCCTTTGAGTAACCTTATTAATCAGTCCAACATCACATTACATGAGTGTCATGATCAATTAGTGGAGGTTTCTCAAAATCTTTACTCGAATTTACATCAAAATCATCACTTTTGCTGAAGAACACGTATCAAAGCACAATCCTGGAAAATCCCACATCAAATTTGCAAGCAGACACAGAATTCTTACCCAAGAAATAACACAAAATCCACGATGCCATATAAAATAAATTATGACTTGACATGCATCTGTATGCAATTTCTAATTGAATCTAATGAAACCCATAATTTACATTTATCCACATGTCTAATAAGAGATTGAATTTTCAACCTCAAATAAAGCATGGGAACTGATATTGTCTTTCTTCTTTACATCTATCCACACAAGAAACCCAAAATCTAATACCCAAAAAGATCAAATATATATATATATATATAAAGGAAACAAAATTCAATAAACCTTCATCATCATCAGAAGCTATTTTGACGACCATGAGGTGATTTATTTTTGGCATCCCCAGGATTAAAGTTCTTATTGCTCCTTGTTGAAAGCTCACTGAATCTTCTAACAAGTTGTTTCTTATTATTACTATTGTTATACTTTGGTGGTCTAGTTTTCGATGAACTCAATGTAGGGACTAAGTACCATCCGATAGATGTGCACAATATTGCTGCTGACCGACCAAAGAAAGCCAAGAAGAGCAAAATAAAGATTATAAACGCTGGCATGTAATAAGAAGGCCTTCTCCATTTATGCAACCTCAAGTTCCATCTAAGCTGCTGCAATAGCCTCTTCATCTCATTCTTCTTGTTATCTGTTTCCAATACTGGTTGCTTACTATTGACTTCTTGATGATCTGCAGGAGGTGATGATGTCTCTCTAGGCGATTTATCATTTGCTATTCTCGGTTTTTCCTTTTCTTTCATCTCATCTTTATGATCGCTGCCACCACTTCTAATGATCTTGTTTTGATCTTTCAACTTGACTATGATCGGAACCCAATCGTTGGAGCTGGAATACACGAAACGAACCAAAGATATATCATCAGAACCCACCTGGGAATAAATCTTTTGCCTCTTCTCTTGAAGCTCAGCTAGAAGTGCAGAGAACTTGTCTAGGCCAAGAGTGGAATATGGGTTCTTGTTGCTATCTTTATTACTGCTGCAGCTCTTTCTTGATTTCCTTGGGGTTGAACATGGGCTAGGACTACCAATAGGATGATCATCATCATCTTCTTCTTGTAGTTGTTGATGATTAAAACCGCCACAAATAAATGGATTCAACATATCTCATAAACTGTAGTCTTGAAGTCTTGTTGTTGGTCCGGTAGAACACAGAGGAGGGCTATTTTTGGAAACGTTGTATTATATGGTGGAATATATATTGGATTTATGAGTATATGGTAATCGGAAGAGAGGTACAAGTAGTTATATATATGGCATCCCAAAGAAAACCAGATCCAAGTTGTGCTTAGTCAAAAGGTTTGACAAAATTTTTTCGTATAATTCGTAGAAGCTTCTACGTATGATAGAGGTGTCGATTGACTTTCTAGCTCCTTGAAGAGGACGGTAACATAATATAATTAATTAATCAATATATATATATATATATATATATAATTCAACTAATAGTTAATATCAATAAATATATATTACTTCCTCTATCTCATAAAAATAGTACATTATTCTTTTTTTAGTTGTCCCGCAATGATAATTCTCATTTTTCTTAGCAAGTGCTAAATTATTTAATTGCTATTATGTCATTTCTTTTTCTTTTTTTTGTAACTACATATAAATTAGAACAACTATCTAATTATTTTTAAAACAGTAAATACTACTTTAACTACATAAATAATATTTTATTAATATGTAACTAATTTAACAATATAAATAATATTTTATTAATCTATGTATAAAAGAAAGCGAACAATTTTTATGGGACAGAGGGAGTATTAATTTTACTTTCAAAATTAGTTTTAAATATTATTTATCATTTATCAAGTAATTATTTATAACGTAGTAAAGTGTTATTAGTTTATATTATACTATAGAAAATGAGAATATCAAAAAAACTCTAAATAAGAAATTAAAAATAATAACTGCCATATAAAAACCTTCTAAATAAGAAATAAAAATTCTAAAAGTAAAAATTTTAAATAAAAAGCTAAGGTCATATAAAAAAATTATGAATAGAAAATAAAAAAAATTATAAACTATAAAATTTTAAATAACTTCTAACAGAAAATTAGAAAAAAATTAAATAATAAAAATTTTCAGCAAAATATCAAGATTTAAATTAATTTATTGATTATTTAAAATTCTAAATATATAAAAGCTAGCAACAGTGCAATAAATTGTCAAAAATTATTTTCATCAAGTTTAAATAATTTTTTTTAAAATTATGCCACACAATATTAAAAATATGAATCAATAAACAATTTTTTGTTATAACTACTCACATATGTATATATGATTTGCAATTATCTATTAGTTTTATTTTTCATTATAAAATAATTAATATTATCTATTTGATTGATTGTCAAAAACTATTTCGTTTAAATTTAATAAAATTTCTTTTGAAACTGTGTCTTATAAGATTAAAATAATTTTTTGTTATAACTATTTATATATATAATTATAATTTTAAGAAATTTATTTTATTATTTGTTTGACTGTAACTTTTTATAAAATAGTAATAAATTATTTATTTAATAAAATAAATATTAAATTTATTATTATAATTATACCGAAGAAATATTATTAATTTAAATACTAGAATTAGTTTTAAATCATTATTTGCTATTTATCAAATAACTCTGTCTCAAAAAGATTGTTTATACTATTTGACACATTATTTAAAAAGATATATTTAATATTTTGCCAACTCACAATTTATAATATATTTTTCATTTTTACCCTTAATTATATTTAATAAGAAAATAAATGTGATTTACTAATTGAATAATTAATGAGAATAAATTAAAAAATTATGAAAGCAAACATATTTTTCAAGATATCTTAAAAAGAAATAGTAGATAATTTTTTGAAACAAATGAAGTATTTATAAAACAAATATATGTTATTGTTTTATATTATATTATAGAAAACTGTTGTATTAAAAAATTTTCTAAATAAAATTAAAAAAATAATTGTCATATGAAAAAAGTTCTAAATAAAAAGTTAAAATACTTTAAAAAAATAAAAATTTTAGAAAGGAAACTAAAATCATATAAAAAAATTTATGAATAAAAAATTAGAAAAATTTAAAAAGTAAAAAAATTTATAAATATGAAGCCAAAATTCTTATTGTAAAGTATTTAATATTATTTATTTGACTGATTATCAAAAATTATTTCATTCAAATTTAACAAAATTTCCTTTGAAACTGTGTCATATAAGATTGAAGCTATAAATTAAAAGATAATCTTTTGTTATAACTTTTTTTGTATAGAATTACAAATTTGGTGAAATTTATTTTATTATTTTATATTTTGACGATAATTTTTTGTAAAATAACAAAAATTATTTTTTTAATTAAATGAATATTTTATTTATTTAAAATTTATTATTACAATGATACCATATAATGCACTGGTTTCATTGCTAGTATATTATTAATACAAATACTAGTGTTAGTTTTAAATCATTATTTATCATTTGTTAAATAATTATTTATAATACATCAGCGTGCTATTATTTTATATTATATTATATTATAGAAAACTACTTAAAATTTTTAATAAAAATTATAAAAATTAATTGTCATATAAAAAACATTATAAATGAAAACAAAAATAATTAAAAAGTAAAAATTATGAAAAAAAATATGATCATATAAGAAAATTAGAAAATTTAAAGAGTAAAAAATTTCTAAATAGGAAGTTAAAAATTATTATTATTAAATATTTAATTTCATTTATTTGATTGATTGTTAGAAATTATTTCATTTAAATTTAACAATTTTTTTTGAAAATGTGTCATAGACTATTGAAATTATAAATTAATAGATAATATTTTATTACAATTGCCTTTGTACATAATTATAGATGTTGAGGAATTTATTTTATTATTTTATTTTTACTGTAATTTTTATAAAATAATAATAAATTATTTATTTGATAAAAATAAATATTAAATTTATTATTATGATTATATTATGTACCATGCAGATTTCACAACTAGTAAATTATTAATTCAAACATTAGAGTTAGTTTTAAATTGCCATTTATCAAATAATTATTTACAATATAGCCATATGTTATTATTTTATATTATATTATAGAAAACTGTTATATTAAAAAAATTTTAATAAAAAAATTTAAAATTTAACTATAATATAAAAATATTTTAAATAGGAAATTAAAATACTTAAAAAGTAAAAATTTAAAATTTAACTATATATAGAAAATATTTTAAATAGGAAATTAAAATACTTAAAAAGTAAAAATTTAAAATTTAACTATCATATAGAAAATATTTTAAATAGGAAATTAAAATACTTAAAAAGTAAAAATTCTTAATAGAAAATTAAAATCATAAAAAAATTCTAAATAAGAAATTAAAAAATTTATAAATAGAAAGTTAAAAATTCTAAATATATAAGGGCTAATGACAATATAATAAATTATTCAAAATTATTTTATTTAAATTTAATAAATTTTACTTAAAATTATGTCACACAAGATTAAGAATATAAATCAATAAATATCTTTTATTATAACTACTTCACACGCATATGTGCACACACACATATACACATACACATATATAAAATTTGTAACTATTTAATAATTTTATTTTTTATTATAAATATTTAATATTATTTGTTTGATTGTTTGTCAAAATTTATTTTATTTAAATTTAATAAAATTTCTCTTAAATTTGTGTTATATAGAAATTAAAAGTATGAATCAACAAATAATTTTTTGTTGCAATTATCTCATTACATAATTAAAAATTTTAAGAAATGTATTTTATTATTTTATTTTCTTGACAATAACTTCTTATAAAATATTAATTAATTATTTATTTAATGAAATGAGTAGTAAATTTATTTAAAATTTAATATTATAATCATATAATTAATTGTAGAATAGGATGAAGAAAACTTGTGCTGGGCTAGACATGTGTTTTCTTGGATAGAGAGAGCTTGAATTAGGTAAAAGGATTGGGTATTAATTAGTGACAGCATAATCAATTATCACAAGAAGATGCAACAAGGTTTGTTATTAATTATATTTGATTATTAGTATAATTTAGAGGATCTCTTTCAGATGGATCGCTCAATATCGTCAGTTGAGCAGCTGGGGTCCCACAGTTCGGCACTGTGTTCTTTTTTTCTTTTAATTAAGTCTGTTGATTCTCAATTCTTATATATTGTCATATAGTAGAGTGCTAATTCATTGCTTACATGTATGGATCATATATCTCTATCACATTTTCTACACTGTTAATATAGCACATCTCACCATCCTTTGTTGTAGTCAATGTTTGCTAACATCACCTTATTGATTCCTATTCATTTCTTATGTTGTCATGTTTGGATAAAGATTGGATGGAAAAATAAAATGTTTCATTTATTGCAATTATCATGAGGATAAATATATATATATAACTATTATTCAACATAATTCATCTTCTGGAAGATGGAAAAAGAAAAAAAAGAATTTGGGTTAATTATTACTTGAGAGATAAGATAAGAAGGGGGATCATAATCTACAATGTCAAATAGGATTTGTGGAAAATATAGTTATATACATGTTCATATAGAATGTTAGTAATGATGATAATGGTACAATTAGGAAGTTGGACTTAGCTTCTGGGTTTTTTATTTTTTGAAAACAAACAGATACTTGTGAAATATTCAAACTTGTAATGATAAGTGCAAAATTAACGTGAGCAATGCTGAAAAAGGAAGAAGTATGCGTGGTCAAGAAGCGATGGTTTATTTTATTAAATATATATGGATTTTGGTAAATGGCACTGATTTATAATTAATTAGATGAAACGCTGGTGCTTTGTATTTGCATATAAAATTATTATAAACTCTATCTAAATTATAACATGTTTTTTTTTTAGAAAAAAATATAACATTTATGTTAAGATAAATACATGTATATATCACCTTTCAATTCTTGAATTTATATAACAATAGTTCATCTCATTACCTAATGCGTTGCCACTCATTTAAAATTAATTTTCAATAAGATATCAAATCATCAACCACTCACTTTGAATTGGACGAAAATATGTTAGAAACATGATGATATTTCATGGGATTCATACGTTAGAAATTCAGCCAACTGTATAGTGCCAAATAAGTGTTGCAAGTGCTCCATCCAATCAATAATTGTGTTGTGTATATATGAAAGTGTTTGCAATTGAGTTCATAAACCCTTTTTAATTACTAGTATTTAAGAAGAAGTAAATCGTAATTAGTGATGAAGTTACACCCAAATCAAAGTGAAAAGGGTTATTGATTGGTCTGGCCACGTTCTAACATTTCAACTCAATTCTGCCTGGACCAGGGCCATGAATTAAACATGAAAGGCAGGATGAGGAAAGGATATCATACACCTAACTCTTGCCTTGTTCAGTAGCAACTGTGTTTGTATACTTCATCAGTCATGCCATATTCTGGTTCCAATTCTATTTATTGGAAAGGATTTATTTCCATTTTCAAGCTCTTTCACATTTCTGTACTCCATGGACTTGCACTTCATTTATATTTATAAAAAACTGTTCAGATATAAGATTAAGTGCAAGAAAGAAACATGTAATTGTAACCTCAACCGTTTTCTTTTTTTTATTTTTTTGTTTTCATCCATTGGATGTGTTCGGCACGTTTAACATTAGGTTTCTCTCTTCTCATATTCATTCTGTCTGTCTGTTTCTCTAGAAGAAATGGTCCAAATATCGTGTTCTTGAGGGAACGGAATTTCCAAGAAAACAAGTCCCAACCCAATTAATTATCAAACTCAAACCTTCATGTGGGACAGGGCCATATCCCATATGCCAACAACTTCTGATTGAAACATTTGAACTTTCAAAATATTTTATATCAAATAATTTTATAGATTCACTTTAATTTAGTCTTAATAGACATCCGTTTCACGCAGATTATGCTCAATTTTTTCCTTGTTATGATCTATAAGCCGCCAGAAATATAAGAAATTTCGCCTTAATCGTTGGCATTAGACTTATCGGATTGCAGTAAAATAAATTTTGCAACTAGACATTTTTTTTTTTTAATCATTATTGACATTGAATTTCAAAAATGCATTGATATTCCCATATCATATAGACATTGTTTTAATAAGATAAAGGTTAGTCCAAATAATTAAGAAAATTTGTTTAACTTTTTTTTATCTATTTAAATTCAATTTTAAATGATCAATATTTATAGATATTAAATATATCATTTTGTTTTGATACTAAATTTTTAAAATCATTCAGAAAATTTTTAATTGATATCCATTTGCTCAGGGCATACACTAACTAATTACACCAAAAACAAGAGGTGGTTTTAATCATTCAAACCAGCGACTTCCAAATCAGCGTAATCGTTAACCATTGAATCAAGTCGCCAGCGATGTTTCAGCAGTAATTTATCCTATAAATTCAAGTGAAGTTTGCCATTATTTACCAGCCACTTGGTCACATTATTATTCAAAGCTTCTATGTGTTAAGACGCGTCATTTTCGCTTTGAAGAAGAACAGTATCAATCTTACGCCGCCCCAACTGACGTTGCCTAACTACTGCAATAACGCAACCTCTGGAAAAATAGCAAATAATTTAGCAGCACACACAAAAATAGCAAACGATAATAGTATCGGTGTTATCACTATTATCTCGAGAGAAACAAGAAATCAACAGAAGTCAGCTTCACATACATTGTTCTAACTGCGCTGTCTGACAAGCATATCCCCAGAATGAAAAGGAGAACATACGATAATTTGATACTTAAATACAATCAAATTCATGTGTACTTGATCCCATCATGCATGAGCTTCCTTCTAAAACTACATCACAAGATGACACTAGCAAGAAACTGTTTAAAGCTAACATTTCCAATACTTTTAGAGGGGGCGGGGGAGGCCCTGGTGACAAAATCATTCTAAAACTAAAATGGTTCTGAGTCTTAATTTTGACATTCTTCTTCACATAACAACTCCACAAAAGGATGAGCTCCCTGCTTTCGCTATGTATAAAATATATGTATAAAATAACTTCTTCACAGCCAAAGCTACAAGATTTGTGTTAGCCAATTGATACAAGAATGCAAAACTCCTGCATCAGAAGATTAAAAATTCTTTTAACAAGGACAATCAGAAGACCATAAAAATAAGAAAGGGCGCAAGTGTCATGCAAAATGTGAGCACGATATTTTCTCTCACCTATGGTTTATGAGTGGTCATGATCAAAACCTTCATCATCTTTCATGCACTTCTCTTGCACTGCTGCAACCGTGGACTGCTTTGTTAAGGAAAACACCTCATTCTACATTTCTAACTTACAAAAATACACTTCAATTCTAAACGCAGTGGCCCATGCATCCATGTAAAATATGAAAATTCTTCAAGAGCTATTAAATTATGTAAAACAAACAATTAGGATATCTGTAATAATCCCAATCAGCAGGACGGACAGCTATCTTGCTAAATTCAACTGCACTAGCATCTATGCCAGAAAAGATGTACCCATTGCTCTTGTCTATCAATTTGACAAGATTTCCTACGCTCTCTTTATCCTGAAAAGAAACATTTGATAAAGATATAAGAGCACGTCTAGAATTATTTGATTACAACTTCAAGAATGAAATGGATAGCAAGTTGCTTGCCTGGATATCTAAGGTTGCAAAATCAACAAGACTGTAGTCCTCAATCACCTCACACAGCTCCTTTGTAAGCTTTCTGCAATTAT
>CATIWR010442722.1:0-12422 GCA_949677035.1 Omphalea diandra | reverse complement strand
GTTTGGATCCACTTCAATACCCTTTTTACTCACTACATGCCCTAGTAACTTACTAGATGCAACTCTGAACATACACTTTTTGGGATTCAACCTCAGATTGTCATCAACCCTCTTTAAGAACTTTTTCAGTGCTTTTGAAATATCCTTCCCTTGTTTTAAACTTCACCATCATGTCATCTATATATATACCTATACTTCTTTATAGGTCAGGCCATGAAATAAGGTGGTAGGTATCTACTAGTATGTCGCTCCTAGATTTTCAATCTAAATGGCATCATCTTATAGTAATACATCCCCCATTTTGTGATGTAGGTGGTGTTCACCTTGTTAGTGATTGCCATGAGAATCTGGTTATAGCTTGAGAACTCCTCCATGAAAGAGCACATGATGTATGTGGCCGCACTAGCCACTAACACATCAATATGAGGGAGTGGGAAATCATCATTTGGGCAAGCCTTATTCAACTCCTTGTAATCCACACACATCCTTATTCTCCTATTTTTTTAACACTGGCTTTATGTTGGCCAACCATTTGCATTCAACTACTTTGCCACCTCTTCTTTAACCAGTTGAGCCCACTTTGGTCTCATTCTTCTTAGCTTATGCTTCACCGATCTCATATGTAGATAAGTTAGAATCCTATGCTCAACTATCCTTCAATCATCCTTCAATCACCTCCCAAGCATATCTTCATCTGTCTAAGCAAAAACTCTCTGGTACTTTTAGAGTAACTGTTTAAACTTCCTTTACTCTTCTGATGTACATCACTAACATTGAATAAGATCTTTAGATTTTCTTGTGTGCTAAGATTAAATATAGTGGTATACAAAAAATTAATATTCAATATGCTTATGAAATGATGCATGTTATGCACATTACAATTAGGGAACACATAACACAAATAAGCAAACTCATCATTCATTACTTTAAACTTGGAAATAAATATATCATCATCTTCAAGGAGACTAGAGATAAGAATATCAATAGTATCAGGAAAGACAACTTTTGGCAAATCGATTGGATTCTCTTGGGCATCAGTCTTCTGTTCTTTCATAACCCTTTCTTCATCAGTCACCTGATTTGCATTTGAGTCACCAATTTGTTTAGTACTTGTTCCCTTCTCATATTCTATACCAACCATTAATTTCACAACCCCTTTAAAGACCCACTTCATCTGGTTATCCCCTAACTAAATCTTCATGAAACTCTTCTAGAAGGCCACCCCTTTTGACTTAACTTGCTTAATGTCTGTCATATGATCTAGTCCTTTCTTTTCATTCCCTATATCCTCAATGGAATTTATAACCATATGCTTAATATCTACTAAACTTAGCCCAATGTATATGTCATATGTGAACTTGCATCGCCTAGTATATCCCATTCTGAATCCATGAGAAGTGCATCTTAGCTAGCCATCTCAAACTTGTTCTTCACTAGATTTTTGCCTATAGTCCAAAACTCTTAGTCTAATAAATACTGCCCATATTCTTCCTCAGATACCTACCACTTATCATTCCATGTCCAAGTAGTTTAAGGACTAATGCAAAATTGCTTCTCCCTCATAATATGTTTGTCTTTCTTTTTTTTTTTTCTTTTCTTATGAATTATGATAATTTTGATAGCCTATCTTCCCAACCTTTATATGAAAGAACACTTTCTTAAGGCTATCTATAGTGTCACCACCTAGAGGCTTTTCATCCTTATTAGTGGCTCTTTCCTTAACTTCTCTAATAACTTTCCCTTCTTTCACAAAGAAATCAAATAGAGGCCCATGCAGATCTTTTACTTTTGACTTAATTCCTTTCCTATAATAATCCAATCTTTTTCTAGTAGTCTAAGTCAAAATTTTCAGAAACTTAGACATACTTGTAGAATTCTTTTCCAATCCTTATCCTTATAGTAAATTCATAATTTTTATGATTCCCATCACCTTCAGGTCAACCATTTATTTTTATCTCCAGCAACTTGAAAATCCCTAAGATGTGGGAGAACCACACTCAATGTTGACAAAATCTCCCCAGCTTCCACACGAATGGTCATTATCTCGCCATTTTAAGGAATCTTAACTTTCTGATGCACCGTGGAAGGCACTTCTTCCAAGGATGATACCATGGGCTTTACAATAAGAATGAGAAAGTGATATGATGTATAGGATTGTAAATTCCACTATCGTCTCTATGATTCTAGTCTTTACCATAGTCTTGAATACATCTGAGGCTGGCCTCCTATGATCATTGTAGGCTCAAATGATGCTATTTGATGCTTCTAAGTCTTTCTTTGACAACCCAAACTTATGTGATGACTTTATGGGATAAATATTAATTCTAGATCCATTATCAACCATCACATATGGTGTGCATCTTCCTTTTACCTTGGCTCTTATAAGTAAAGCTAGGTTATGATCCCTTCCTTTCGGTGGCAAGTCTTCATAAAAAAAAGTGATTTTCCCTTTATGGGTAACCAAAACAACATCTTTTGGAGTGGCCTACTTGGAAATAATCAAACTTGACAGAGCTTCAACCATGGCCTTCTTGTGCTCTTGAGAGGTAATGAGTAACTCCCATATACTAATTTGAGATAACATCTTCTTTAACTGCCTTAGAATAGGATTATCTTCCTCCTTTTTTCTTTGCTACAAGTTCATCTCCTTTTGTCTCCACCCTTGGTTTCTTAGGAGCTTCTCTATCAGGATAATACTTTTTGCTTCAGGTTACGTGGCTCACCTGTTCCCCTTCTTTCTTTTTATCAATCTCTTCCT
Organism: Omphalea diandra; assembly: GCA_949677035.1. Lineage (NCBI taxonomy): Eukaryota > Viridiplantae > Streptophyta > Magnoliopsida > Malpighiales > Euphorbiaceae > Omphalea > Omphalea diandra. The sequence continues at coordinate 9,664 of CATIWR010442722.1, read as the reverse complement.
ATAACTTAATCATCTTCTTCTTTTCTCTTCTTTCGTCTTTTCATCTGAACTCTCCCATGGGTTAATGATGCAAATCACAACAATAACCTCCTTCAATACTTCTTTAATAATGATCATGATAACTTCCTTAGGAATTCTAGAATCTATCATAAATACCCCCTAGTTAGGTGGTGGAACATTTTGATAATTTGGGAGGGGATTTCCCCTTATACTCAATCTTTCAGCATTAAGTGGAAGAATAATCTTGTTGTCAATGAGATCTAATATGCTTGTAATAGTCATTAGTGTTGTGTGCTTGTAATAATGATCAGTGTTATGTTTGGCTCTTTGGTGAAAAACACAATCTGCATTAGTATCATCCCCCTTCGGCGGTAGATTTGGAAGTAGTCTAGGTGCTGTAGGCTTTAATACCTTTTTTTTTTTGGCAGTTTGTCAAATGCCTTAGGCCAGGGCATCCCTAAATTTGAGAATTGCCTCATAGCTTTTACTGTATTCATATTAGTTTTCTTGTTTCCTTCTCCTTGTGGTTGAGATGAAGCACTTCTTCTTCTCTAATACTACTTTTTTAATTTAGTCTCCAACTTTTCAAACTGCAAACTGGCTTCTCTTATATCCTTAAAAATTTGGACTAACATACCCCTAATTTTAGTGCCATAAGTGCATGCCATATGAAAAACCCTTAAGTTGTAAGTGCACAGGCTAAAAGTAATAAAGTTGACTTATGAGTATAGATATCATTTTTATAAGGATTAAGATTAAGTGATAAGTGTCTTATTCCTTATATCATATAGAAATCCAATGGAAAAGAATGTTTAAACTAATAATTAAAACTAAGTAAAATATAAACAAAGTAATTTCAAAGAAAACATTCAATAGAAGAAATTAGCTAGGGCTTCAACTTCATTGGTGACCCTTTAACGGGTTCCTAATATTTATCTAATTGGTTCATTCATCCAGTGCTACTATCGAGTCATTATGGTGAACAATTGATTTATCCTTAGTAATTGACATATAAAAGCATGTTAAGTTAGATATTCCTCAACTCAAAAGCTAGACATCATGAAATTGCCTCACAAAGCAATACTCCAAAGATAACAATGGTTTGTTAAGGTTTCTCAAATCAATAACAAAATAAGGGAACTGTTGAAGGATTCATTTTTTGAAAGGAATGTCTCCATTATAAATTCATGAAACTAACATGATTAATGACTAGTTAATTAAACATAAAGTACTCAACAATTACTAGCACAAATAATGAATAAAACCAAAAGACTTATATTAAAGAAAAACTATTATGAGTCATACAAGATCTATTTACAACCCTAGCATAAAGATGATTAGAAGGATTAGAAGAAATAGAAGAAGAAAAAATCAAACTAATGATATTGAAAACCATGGACTTCAATTTCTTAAGCTCATAAATGTTTGATTTCTTATTCTTCTTTGCTTTTAAACCCTAGCTTGATTGAATTCTTTGCTTTTTGGGTACTTATTTAATGCCTTAGGTCCTCTAAATTCATATGGTTTAGCCTCCTTAAGTAATGCTCTTGAGGTGCTTACTAAGTAGGAAGCTTGAGAGATTAGAAAGGAAAAGTTTAGAGGGTTTTAAAATTTGCATTATTGGTCTCCAGGGACACACTACCTTATGTTAAGGCATTACAGTTTGAGTACATTATGCCCGAATTTGCTTTCTTAGGCTTATGGCCTCGAAGGCACACAATCATGCATTATTGTGATTAACTTTTAACCTCTAAGATGGTCGAATTATTCAAGTGTAAAACATAAAAGTTGTATTCTTATTTATTACCTATCAAATGGCATTTGAATAACCTCATTTAAAGCATTGTAGAGGGAGATATTCCTAAAATATGAAGTAGAACTCAAAACTGGAACTTAGGTTGCCTTCTCTTACTCTTTGACCACTTTTCTCCTTTTTAACCTTACAAAACACAAATTGTCTTCCATTAATACTTTTCATATGAAACATAACATAATATCATCAATATTTAGAAGGAATTAGATATGAAATATATGTAATTATGCACCAAACAAATTCCCACAAACTTAAACTCTTGTTTGTCCTCGAGCAAAAATAATTCTAATAAAATCCAATAATTTAAATGATCAAGAATAAGTTCCAAGTTTTTAAAGAGAAGTTTATCTTAGAGACAACCCACGTTTTCATTAATTAAACAAATAGACTTACAATAATAATAAGTTCCTAATTAATATGCTTTATGTACAATCAATTAACATAATAAAGTGTGTGCGTGTGTCTTAGCAACATATTTCATTCAAAATTTCAATTTCTAATCATACATAACTTAAGCAAGAATCAACTTCAACTTCTCAGAAGTCACACATGACCATAGACAAAACTATCCCACCTTTCTTTGCTAATGTATGTCTTAGCAACCTAAGGATCATAAGGTATTTTAGGCTTCTAATGTAAGGCTAGGATTGAGGCTATCAAAAAGTGGTCAATTCCAAAACAAGAGAATTTGGCTAAGATATTAGTTATAATAATGGTGTGAAGTATGATGAAATATTCCATGTGCAATGCCCATAATCATTTTTTGAATTTCATCCATAGTACCCCTTTTTGTTTTCTCCTTGGTGGCTTCCCTTTTCTTTTTTTTCTTTTTCTCATCATTTTCATTTTTTTATAATTCTTTTTCTTTTTCTTCTTTCTTTTTTTAATTTTTGAAGTTTTTCTTCTTTTTTTGAATGACAAGAATGAATGATATACATGTAAGCAAAATATCAAAATATCAATATGCCAATCCATAAACTTGAGTAGATCTTTATGGTGTAAAATATAACAATAAATGAGTGGTTTTTATATATTCTTTAAATATGCACATATGCACATATATGACCCAACACACAACACATCATTATATAACCATATTGTAGCACTATTCTCTTGATAGGGGAGGTAAAAGATCATTTAGGTTATATGATTATAATGAGAGTTATAGGTTAAATAGAAAAGTTTGTTAATATTTACAATGAGCATTTATTAAGGCTTAAAGTGGTAACAAGGGATAATGCATAGAAAGGTATGGATGAGGAATAATAGGACAATCAAAGAATGCCTTAATAATTTCCTTGAAGTTGCCAAGTTCTAGGATATTGTCTCAGAAGATGGTTTAACAAGTTCTAGCATGCGTAGAAGTGTCCACTCACCTAAATCATGCATACTTATTAATTTCAAATTTAAAATCCATATTTCACGAAGTGTTCTCAAATTATTTTATTGTGATAATTAGCTATAAATCAAATATATTAACTAAAACAAAATCTTTATCATAAGCAAAATTTACTCATTTTATTCAAATAAGCAGTTATCAATTTCATAATTGATTATTCATCTTTAAACCTTGAAAATAATTTCGTATTCATCTAAATCAACAAATTTCATCATTCAAAGCACAACTTAAGCACAAGAAATCCCCTAATTCCCCTAAACTTAAATTTATCATTATTTCCACTGATGCAATGAATGCAAAAGATAAAATGCAGATAAAGAAGGATTACCTTAATGGAGGCAAAAGAAATAAAATCTTTCATTAACATAAGAATTGAGCAAAAACTAGAAGATTTATTAGAATGCAAAATAGATAAAACATACATCAAAAGGGCATATAACAAAAACCAAAAGAAAAGGAACATGCTAATTTATGGCCATTAGCTTGACCCTTAAGAGTGGTCACTTAAGTTTTACCTTAGGTTTGTGATTGTCTTTCATTAATATTAGATGCATGCAATTTGTTAGACTCAAAACCTTTAAATCAATCTTGACCAAATCCAAATACCTTTCTTGACCTATTTCTTATTCATGGTTTATGTCATTAAAGATTAGAAGATAAAAGATATCTTGTTCTCTAAAATATGCATGATCATAAAGATAAGGTAATGGTTCTAATTGATCAAAATGCAAGAGATAAGGAGGTGTCTATTTTACCTCATCATAGTTCAACTCATCAATAAGGAAGAAAGATAGTGGGTTAGTATCGTGAAATTTAAAAGTAAAAGTACTAATTACCTTGCATGATTTGATGATAAAACCTTCTTTATCACTTACCAGTTTAGATTTTTCAAGCTCAAAACTTCCTCTTTTTTGGTGAAAAATATCATCCTCATGCTCTTCTTGTTCATCAATGCTTAAACATCTCTTATCCTCCATAAGTTGCCTTCCTTATTGTTTACCTTCCTTAATGAGCACTTACTTATGCTTATCTAATCTTGAAGGAAAAAGTTATAGGCATTGTAACATGGATTATAGGATTGGTGATTGAAATTTCCCATATAACTTACTTGATCATGTGTAAAAGAATTCCCCATTTGACAAGCTATGATTCTATAACTATTCTTTCCATATAATTCTCATACCACTTGTCCTTGTGCAAAAGGATTCCCTATGTGGTATGTTATGCTTTTATGGCCAAGCTTCCCATAAAATTGACGTACTACCTATAAAAAAGAAGAAGAAACCACATTAAAAGTCATGGAATTTAATTGCTTGGAAAGGATAGATAATTGAGCTTTTAGAGACATGAACGCATCCACATCATGATGTTCTAATTAATTTAAAAAAAAAGAAATAAAAACTATACAAAAAATAAAAAGAAAAGTCTAGATTAATATAGAAACAACTGTTCAGTATTAATGCTGTCAATCCCTAACAACAACACCAAAAACTTGATGATGAGTGCATGCTATATGAAGAACCCTTAAGTTACAAGTGCGCAGGTTAGAAGTAATAAAGTGTACTTATGAGTATGGATATTATTCCTACGAGGATCAGGATTAAATTCTAAGTGTCTTGTTCCTCATATTATTTATAAATCTAATATAAAAGAAAGTTTAAATTAAGAATTAAAACTAAGTAAAATAAAAATAAAGTAGTTGCAAAGAAAATAATTAATAGAAAAAATTAGCTAGGGTTTAAACTTCTCTTGGTGACTTTCTAATGGGTTCCTAATCTTCATCTAATTGCTTCATTCTTCTAGTGCTATTATCGAGTTGCTATAGTGATTGATTAATCTTTCTTAAGTAATAATTGACATATAAAAGCATGTTAAGTTGGAGGTTTCTTAACTGAAAAGCTAAACAACATGCAATTACCTCACAAAGCAAGACTATAAGGATATCGATGGTTTGTTAAGGTTTCTTAATTCAACAATAAAAGGGAATTGTTGAAGGATCCATTCTATGAAAACATGTCTCCATTGTCAATTCATGGAATTAATATGATTCATGGTTAGTTAATCAAAGATATAGCACTCAACAACTACTAGCATAAATAATGAATAAAACCAAAAGACTTTAATTAAACAACAACCAATATGAGTCACATAAGATCCATTTGCAACCCTAGCATAAAGATAATTAGCTCATAATAGAAGAAAAAAAAGAAGAAACAATCAAACTAATGATATTAGAAGCCATGGAATTCAATTTTTTAAGGTCTTAAACGATTTATTTCTTGCTCCTTTTTGCTCCTGAACCCTTGCTTGATTGAATTCTTTGCTTTTGGGTGGCTATTTGATGCCCTTGATCCTCCAAATTCATATGGTTTCGCCTCCTTAAATAATGCTCTTGAGATGTTTACTAAGTCATAAGCATAGGGATAAAAAATGGAAGTGTTTGGAAACTTGAGTTTTTGGGTTTCTAGGGGCATATAGCCATGTGTCGAGCACCTGTACTTTGAATACATTCTACCCAAATTTGCTTTCTTGGGTGCATGGCCATGTCTCGAATGCTCACATCCATATATTTTTTCTATCAATTTTTGACCTCCAAGATGGCTAGATTAGCTGAATTTGAAAACATAAAAGTTATAGCCTTATATCTTATCTTTCCAATGGCTTTTAAATCTCCTCATTTTGGGCTTTGTAGAAGGAGATATGCTTAATATACCAAGTAGTACTCAAAATTGGAACTTAGGTTACCTATACCAAGTAGCACTCAAAATTGGAACTTAGGTTGCCTTCTCTTACTCTTTGACCATTTTTTGCCCTTTTAACCCTATAAAACATAAATATTCTTTCTTTATTCCTTTTCATATGAAAAATAACATAATATTATCAATATTTAGAAGGAATTAGTCATGAAATACATGTAGATTATGCAACAAACAAATTCCCCCAAACTTAAGCTCTTGTTTGTCCTTAAAAAAGAACAATTTCAAATAAAAGCCAATATTTCAAATGATCAAGATTAAGTTCCAAGGTCATAAGGAGAAGTTAATATTAGAGACAACCCAAATTTTCATCAATTAAGCAAACAACTTACAATAATAATAAGTTCTAAACTAACATGATTTATTTACAATCAATTAACACAATAGAGTGTGTGTCTCTTAGCAATATATTTCATTCAAAATTTTAATTTCTAATTACACATAACTTAAGCAAGATTCAACTTCAACTTCTTACAAGTCAACATGACCATAGGTAAAACTATCTCACCTTTCTCCACTAATATACATCTTAGCAACCTAAGGATCATAAGGTATTTTATGTTTGTAATATAAGGCTAAGGTTAAGGCTATCAAAAAGTGGTCAAGTCCAAAACAAGAGAATTTGGCTAAGATATTGGCAATAATAATGGTGTGAAGTATGATGAAACATTCCATGTGCGATGCCCATAATTATTCTTTGAATTTCATACATAATACCCTTTTTGATTTCCCCTTAGTGGCTTGATTTCACCTTTTCTTTCTTTTTCTCCCCATTTTTCAATTTTTTCTCATAATTATTTTTCTTTTTCTTTTTCTTCCTTTTATTTTTGATCTTTTTTTCTCTTTTTTTTTGAATGATAAGAGTGAATGATATACATGTGAGCACAATAAAAAAAAATGTTAATTTTCCAACCCCTAAACTTGAATTGATCTTTATGGTGCAAAATATAACAATAAATGAGCCTTTTTTGCAAATTCTTCAAATATGCACATGAATGACCCAACACACAGTACATCATTATATAACCATATCGTAACTCTATTCTCTTGATAGTGGAGGTAAAAAATCATTTAGGTTAAACGCTTATGATAAGGGTTATGGGTTAAAGAAAGAAAGGCTATTAATACTCATAAGGAGTATTTTTTAAGGCTTAAAGGGGTAGCAAGGCATAATGCATAAAAAGGTATGAATGGGGAATAATGGGGCAATTAAAAAATACCTTAATCATTTCTTTAAAGTTGCCAAGTTTTAGGATTTTACCTTTAAAGATTGTTTAGAAAGTTTTAGCATGTGTAGAAATGTCCACTCACTTAAGTCATGCATAATTATCAATTTGAATTTAAAATCTATATTTCACCGAGTGTGCTCAAATTATTATATTGTGATAATTAGCTATAAATAAAACATATTAACTAAGACCAAATCATTATCATAAGTAAATTTTACTCAATTGATTCAAATAAGTAGTTATCAATTTCTTTATTGATTATTCACCTTTGGACCTTAAAAAAAATTCCTTAATCATCTAAATTATCAAATTTCATCATTCAAAACACAAATTAAGCGCATGAAATTCCCAATTTCCCCTAAACTTAAATTCATCATTATCGCAAATGATGTAATGAATGCAAAAGAGAGAATAGGGGTGAAAAAAGATTGGTTTAATAGGGGCAAAAGAAACAATATGTATCATTAAGATAAGAATTGAGTAAAAATAAATAGCTTTATTAGAATGCAAAACAAATAAGACAAAGCAAAATGGCATATAACAAAAACTAAAACAAAAGAAACATGCTAATTTAAAGTCATTAGTATGACCCTTAAGAGTGGTCACTTAAGCTTTACCTTAGGTTTGTGATTGTCTTTCATTAATTTTGGATGCATGCAATTTGTTGGACTCAAGCCCTTTAAATCAATTATGACCAAATCCAAATGTCTCATTCTTTTTCTCAACCTATTTTCTTGTTCATGGTTTATGTCATTGAAAATTAGAACAAAACTTGTTCTCTAAAATATGAAAGATCATAAAGATAAGACAATGAGTCTAATTGTTTAAAATGAAAAAGATAAGGAGGTGTATTTTTTACCTCATCATAGTTTAATTCATCGATAAGGAAGAGAGAAGATGGGTTAGTATCATGAATTTAAAAAGTGGAATTATTAATTACCTTGCATGCTTTAACAATAAAACCTTTTTCATCACTTAACAATATATATTTTCCAAGCTCAAACTTCCTTCTTTTGATGACAAACTTCTTGCTTATCAATGTTTAAACATCTCTCCTCCTTTACAAATGGATTTCTTTGTGGTTTACCTTTTTCAATGAACTCTTCCTTATACTTTTCTAATCTTAAAGGAAAAGGTATATGGGGCACATAAGGATTGACTTCTTCTTTTAGATTATCTTCCTTGATGAGAACTTTATTCTCTTTATGCTTCTTTAATCTTAAAGGAAATGGTATATGAGGCACATAAGGCTTGGGAGGCATATAAGGATCAACTTCCTCATTTGGATTGTTTTCCTTGATTAGTTTTTTATCCTTATCTTCTTCATTTTTGGTTCCTTCGTCCTATTTCACTTTTGAATTGTTCTACTTGTCACTCGTTAATGTAATTTTTTGACTTGCTCCATAAGATTGGGCTCGGAGGTACTGAGGTCCCATGAGATATAAAGTTTAAATCATTATACATTAGTGCCATTTGAATATCAAGTTTATAGAAAGAAGAAGAATAGTTTTATGGCTTTGCATCTAAGCTTTTTATCGTCTCATATTGGGTTTCTAACCTAGTATCAATTTTTGTGATGAATTTCTCTAATAGGATTCCTAGGTTAAACTTTTCCCCTTAGGGTTTGTAGATTGGTGGTTGATGAAAAATTAGGGAACTTATCATCTCATCTTGTTGTGCTAACCTATCTTCAATTTTATGATGAATTTCTCTAATGGGATTTCTAGGTTGGACTTTTCCTCTTGGGGTTGAAAGGACAGTAATTCATGAAAAATAGGGGAACCTTGAAGATTACAGTTCAAATAATTGTCATTTGACCAGGAAAAGTTTTGGTGGACTTACCGACTAAAGTTGTAGGTATTATAATATGGTTCATAGGATTGGTGATTGAAATTTACCCATTTGACAAGCTATGGTTCTATGACTGATCTCTCCACACTATTTGCATACCACTTTTCCTTAAGGATTCCTCATGTGGCATGTTATGCTTGTATGACCAACCTTCCCAAAAAATTCACATACTACCAACGAAAAAAAAAGACGAAACCAAATTAAAAGTCATGGAATTTAATTATTTAGAAAGGATAGATAACTGAGCTTATAGAGACTTGAGTGCATCCATGTCATGAAGTTCTAATTCATTTAATAAATAAGAAAAAACTATACAAAAAATAAAAAGAAAATTCTAGATTAATATAAAAATAATTGCTCAATATTAATGCTACCAATCCCTAACAATGATGCCAAAAACTTGATAACGGGTCTATACTATATGAAAAACCTTTAAGCTATAAGTGCATATGTTGCAAGTAATTAAGTGTACTTATGAGTACGAATATCAATGCCACGAGGATTGGGATTAAGTACTAAGTGTCTTGTTCCTTATATTATTTAGAAATCTAATATAAAAAAAGGTTTAAACTAAGAATTAAAATTAATTAAAATAAAAATAAAGTAATTGCAAAGA
>CATIWR010442719.1:0-24391 GCA_949677035.1 Omphalea diandra | reverse complement strand
AAAGTACCGTATGCAAGTGCTATTGGTAGCTTGATGTATGTTATGGTCTGTACAAGGCCCGACATTTCATAAGCAGTTGGAGTTGTGAGTAGGTATATGCATGATCCAGGAAAGGAGCATTGGCAAGCTATGAAATGGATTCTACGATACATTAAAAATATCGTGGATTTTGGATTGATATTTGAACAAGAAAGCAGTTAGTGTGTAGTCGGATATTGTGATTCATATTATGTCTGTGATCTGGATAAACGTTGATCAACTACTAGTTATGTATTTACTCTTGCAAAGGCACCAGTTAGTTAGAAGTTTACTTTACAGTCAACAGTTGATTTGTCTACTACAAAAGTAAAGTGCATGACAATCATAGAAGCTATAAAAGGAAACAATTTGGCTTTAAGGGTTGCTTGGTAAACTGGAAATTAAACAAAAGTACATCAAAGTATATTGTGATAGTCAGAGTGTTATTCAGTTTGCAAAGAATCAAGTTTACCATGCAAAGACGAAACACATCGATGTTTGATATCATTTTGTGGGAGAGATTATAGAAGAAGGTGAAACTAGAATTAAGAAAATTCATATAACTGAGAATCTTGCTGACATGATGACAAAAGTTGTCATTACGGTCAAATTCTAACTTTGTTTGAACTTGATCAATATTGCTAAAGTTTGATGTTGAATTTGGAGATACTATCAAAAGTTGTATGAGGAAAGATTAAAGATATTAAAATTCGTCAATGAAGAAATTTGTTGATTATGTTAGCTCATTTTAATATCTCACATCAGAGAAAAAATAAAAGGAATGAAATTTTTTTTATATATATAAATAGAACATTATTTCCTTCAGTTTGATCATCTCAAAATTGTCTACTCATCTCAAAATTGTCTACTCATCTCTTAGGCAATTTTCAATATTTTTCCATCTTCTATAATATTTCACTAATGTAAGATTTTACTTTGTAGTCTTTTTCTTAGTAAAATATAATTTTGATAGTGTCCGAGGATGTAGACATAATTAATCAAACCTCATTAAATTCTGGTGTTCTTATTTTTTTTCTTTATTTTTCAATAGCTATTTTGTAAGGTATAATTGTAGTGATATATTATGTTGTTAAATTACTATTAGAATGATTTTGTTTAATGAGATTAGGTTTTAAGTGGAATCGCTTGCGATCCCTCCAATCTTTCCTAAGAATCAACCTATAGTGAGGTTTTTCAGTACAATCTTTTACTCTCTACTCACCTATAAATTTATTAGGTGAATTTGATGGGTGAAATATTACTCTTATTTCACAATAACTATAAAAGTAAAAATCGTCTTTTGTTACATCTGCCTATTTCGTTTTGATAAATCCAATAATTACTTTAAATATTGTAAACGAAGGAAAAAAAGGGGAAAAAGAAAAGTACTTACTTGATTGCATTTCTCCAGTATGTGTTCGTCGTTGTCTATGATAGTTGTACATAGAAGAACGAGGAACCAGTTCATTCAATAAGCGCATGGCCAGTTTGTGTCTCGTTTTCATCGTTTTAACAGCAACCATCCGTCGAAAGCCTATGACATATAATATAAATTATTAATTTTCATATAATATAATATAAAAATATAAAAAGATAAGACAAATTTTTTAATTAATAATTTTATAAAATTTGCATATTATAATTTGTGCAAAGCGACTAAGAATTAGTTAATTGTTTAGAGTAGGGCTCCATTTATTTCATAAAAATTATTTTATTTAAAAAAATATTTTTTGAGAAAAATATTTTTTAAATAATATATTTTTTGGTATTTAAAACAACTATAAAAATTATTAATTTTTTTATTTATAAAATTATTAACAAAATTTAAATAATAAATATTTTATATTTAAAATGAAATTTTTTTGGTCTCATCTATCACTAGTAATGATTGATAGCCGATAATGATTGATGATGGTATCAGTGGTAAAAAATAACCTATAATAATAAATATATGTATTTAAGTGATTTACTTTTTATTTGAATAAATTTGTAAAAATCTAAAAAATAATTTTTTATCTTCAAAACGGAAAGTTATTTTCCTAAAAATGATTTAATTTTTTTATAAAAAAATTATTTTTCATTGACTAATTTTTCTACGTACATAAAATAAAAAAATTACCAACATTTTTTTTTTCCACGAAACAAACAGAGGCTAAATAACAACACTAACCTAGAAGCCTCATGTCTAATAATCCGAAGGTGGCCATCTTCAGGCACTGGTTCACTAAAAATCGAGCGCAAATTAACACAGCAAGCAAAAGAGAAACCGCAGCTGCACAGAAGTGCTTAATTATGCTTCTGCTGCATCCTGAAAGAATTAACTAAAAGGATCAAAATATATATATATATATATACTGCTTGAAAATTAAAATTTTGACTGCATTTAAAAGAATTGAATTATATTTTTGTGATTATCTTATTTAAAAAATCTATATTTAAAAGAATTCAATCCTTTTATTTTAAAAAATAATTTGATGAGAAAATCAAATTAGATTAAAAATGACTATATTTTAAGAGAATTTATTTCAATTAAAAATTCAAATAAAATCAATCAATCAATAAATATAATTCTTATCTTAGAAACTATATTATAAAATTCAAATAAAATCAATTCAAGTAAAAATTTAATTTATTAAGTTTTTAAGATTGCTACATTATCTTTAAAAATCTAATGTAATTAAAATCAATTTGAAACAATAATTCTAATAGAATATCAATTTTATATTTGTAAATAATTATTTTTCATGTAGAAAATTTATTCTATAAACATTCCACTAAAATTATAATAAAAATATTATGATTAATATGTGTAAGTCACAGATTAATGACTAGTTACTTTAATAATTTTATAATTTAAACTGGTGCTATATTTATTTTAAATAAACAGGGGTTTTTAAGAAAATAAAATAATTTCAACTCATTATAGATTTATTCCAAATAATAGAATTTATTGAAAAATTATTTCAAACAATAAAATTATATTACTAAAGTGAAATAATCTTGCCAACAAAAATATTTTCTTTTCTTTTTTCCACATCATTGGTTCCAACTAAAGATTTAATATATTCTTAGGTAAGATTTACTAATCAATCCAGATTGAAATTTTCATCAATTAATTTTAAGAGCGCACCTCCCATACGATTAATGTATTTAATTCTTTAAGTGTTAAGTGAAAAAATTGAGCTCAAATGGATAATTAATAAATTAAAAAAATGAAAATGAAAATCATAAACTCTAATAAGTTTATTTCAATATTTTAAATAAATAGCTAAAAACAATATATCAGCTATATATTAAGTAAGTTTGGCAATACTTATCACACTCGAATTAATGTAGATTAATTAGTTCTTAATTGCGTTGGTTTTGGAAGGACTAATTAGCTTCATTAGATAAACAACCTTCCGCTGGCTGAGGATTCTCTACATCTATAGATCTTCTTCCTCTTAAGTTTTCTAGATGATTGACAATTCTATCTGCAGCTTGAGTTCGAAGAAGTTGAAGATTGAGTACAAGCACTTGTAGTTCCTTCTCAACAAGCTGATCAACATTTAAACCTTGAAATACAAAATTGAAATCCTTTATTCATAATCAACAACTTAATTTTGATATTTGAATTATACGGACTTGGTGTAATTAACAGGCAAGCTACATGATAGTAATACTTACATAATTTCAAATCATAGTAAAAAGCAAGGGTGGCAATTCGTCATGTGTCGTGTCTAATCATGTCATATAGAGATATGTGTATAATATAAAAATATTCAATTCAAATAAGACACATTTAATTAATCGTGTCAAAATTTTCAACTCTAACATAAACATACTTATGAAACAAGTTATATGACATGACTTATATAACTTGTTTAATTAATTGTCATTAACGTGTCAAAACATGAAAATACACGTTTAACCTAAAAACATATAAAAATTTTAATTTTTACCTAAAAAATATGTATATATATTGTGAAAATAGAGACTAAATATTTAAAATCTAAACAAATATAAGTTAACTTCAAAGATATTTTTTATATATAAATATATTTATTTAAATCGTGTTTAAATGTGTACATTTGTATCGTATATTGCATGTTAATCTATTAATCGGATTATATAATTATGTCTAATGATGTATATTACAGATTAGATAAGTTAACCTGTTTAAATTTATTTTTTTACCGTGTAAACGGATTGACCCATTTATAACCTGAATCTATTTATATCAAACTCAAACTCGTTTAACTACATGTTATGTTGTGTCGTTTAATCGAGTCGTGTAAAAAATTATCAGTCTCAGTAAAAAGCTTAATTACTTAAAAAATCTTAAATGTTAGTGTAATTTTCAAATTCATCATATAATATATTTTTTAAGGGTCTGTTTCTCTAATAAGAAATTAAAGTTTGAATTACAAATTGTGAGACGGAGTTTATTGTTTTTAAAATAAGTTAAGACAAGAAGTTAAATTAAAAAAAAAAACTTGTCAGCTTCCAATTTCCATTTACACTCTGTTTAGTCCGATGAAAAAGTGATTTAAAAATGTTTGATTTTGATATTTGATTTGTATGAAAATATTATATTTTAAAAAAACTTGAATTTTTATTATGGTGGACTTTATACTTACTTTTTTATATATGTTTAGATATATATAAAAAACCTTACTTTTTCATTATTGTAGGAAAACTTAAAAATTAAATAGATAGTTATATCCGTAATTAGTATATAATTTGAACATATTCATCCTATATGTTATTGTACTCTAAATAATAACATATTTCAGAAATTATTTTTCTAAAAATCAACTTTTCTAAAATGTAATTCTAAATAAAAATATTAAATTTCAGCAAACAATGATAATTAAATAGTCTTTCCTCATAAAAATAAATAGTAATGAAATATTAATAAATGAAAAGGAAAAAATATGGATAGCTTATTGACCTATCAACAAATTTCATAGTTGTTCTAAATTTTTTTAGCTCAAAATATTGTTTTTTAAGCTGAGATATTGGGAATAAAAAAGTCTGCTTTACATAAATTGTAGTAATAGATTTTATAGAAATTCTTACATTTGTACAGCAAGGCATCCAGCAGCACAAGGTGACTACTGCTTCTAAATGCAGTAGGCATTCTGGCTAGAAGATGGAGAGGAGACGAACCATGGATATTGGTGGTGTTCACGAGATCTGGGTACATGCGTATTATCTGAATCGCCAGACCTGTCAGTATCAACCCATTAGTACATGTTTTCATCTGTCTTTGATCGCACTTCCTGAAATGATAAAGAGAAATAACAATTCACAGCACTTACTGAAATGTTGTCCAAAGATGGCAGAGTGAAGAATGGTGTTCCCATTGTTATCTCTGCACAAAGAAATGTCACTTGGTTGTTGCAGTCGTTGCCCTTGTCGCTGTTGTCTTTCTCTGAGAATATTAACAAGACAGAAAAAGGCCTTTTGTTTTCCATGAAGAGCAGCCAAGAAAAGAGGGGTCTCGCCGTCACTATTGGGATCTTCTGTTAGCCAGCTATCTTTGGTGGCAATGAAATAGCACATGGTCTCATCCCCTAGTTCTGCTGCTAGATGGAGAGGCGTGTTGCCTCTTTCATTCTTTAAACTTAGAATTCCGGATGTATCTTCTTCTCCAATTACTGCCAATAATTCCAGCACAGTTTCTTTTTTACCAAACAGTACAGCCACGTGCAGAACTGTGTCTTCCGATGCAGTTATCTTCTGCCTCCGAACCGCCGGATTATTCCTGTAGACTTCAACAACTTCATTCCAGTGGCCGTTCATCGCACTTCTAAATAAGGAGTTAGCTGCCATCTTTCCTTAGACACACCTTTGACTATGAAGCTTTCTCTCTGGATTCATTCGTCAAATATACTGGAAGAATAGACAAGTGGAAAGCAACAAAAAATATAAAAATATTTTGGTACTCATTTGTTTTATTTTAATTGTCGCCTTTTGTTTTATAAATATTTTAGAAATATAATTCACATTATGTCAATTCACTTTTTTATTTTATCTTTTCTTATCTGTTCTTTTGTTATAAGTTTTTTTTTTGTCCTTTTATTTATCTTTTCTCTTTTTTATTTTATCTTTTCTTATATGTTCTTTTATTATAAGTTTTTTTTGTTTTATATTTTTTTGTCACCTTTTCACCTAGTTGATATTAAAGAATGGTATATTAGAAAAACAAGCAGTTTTTTTTTTTTTTTGTTAATTTTAGTTTCTAAAGTGGACATATAGTACGACATATTTCCCAAAAAAAAAAAAAGGACAATTAATAAAACAAAGGAATATCTATCTATATTTATGTTTATATTTGTATTAGAAATATTATGAATCTCGAATTGAAAGTAATTTTATAATTTTTTGTTTAATTAAGAGTTAAGTTAAGAGTAATTTTTAAATTTATTTAACTTTGATGGTCCACTTATCTTAATTTGTTTGAGGGATATCCAAATCAGAATTCAACATGGCATTATTTTAAAATTCACAGTTAGTTTTTATACTTTTTCCTCATTTCAAGTATCTTATATATTAATTTTATTAATATTTAAGGATGCAATTTATACTAATTTTGTTTTTTTTTTAAATTTAAGGCTTATTATATATCTGTCTTGATTTGATTTTTTTTTTTTTAAATTTAAGGCTTATATATCTTTCTTGATTTGATTGATAACTAAATTATAATCCAAAATTGCGGCATTTTGTAATTTATAATTTCTAATCCCTCATATTAATTTCACATTTGTTCATTTTTAAAAGTAAATTGAACTTGATTTGCAATTTTATTCCTAATTAATAAGTAACTTTACATTTCCCAACTTTGCTTATGTTTGGGTGTAAAATTGAAAATTGATTATGTAATTGCTTATATTTGCTTATATGTGCAGTGATTGAACATATGCAAATATATTAGGTAACATATTATAGTGCACGAAATGAATTAATTAGACCTCAGATATAAGAGGTAATACACATAAAAAACATTCGATAAAGCATAGTACATATATGATTACTATAGTAGCTTTTATGTAATAATACATTTTTATATAAAAATTACCCATTATATTATGAACTTTATTGATAATAATTGTTAAGTGCTCCTCTATATTTCCATAGCCAGGGGTGTGCACAGTTTGGTATAATTTGGGGATTTGAAAATCTTTGAAATCAGACTAAAATTTTGAGGATTTTAAAAATGGAGAATCGGTATCGTTCTAAATTTTCAGTTCGGTTCAGTTCAGTACCGATTCACGTATTCGGTTATTTCAATTTGTTAAAAATTAAACTTTACATTTTTTTTATCTTCATGAATCAAAATAAAATAAAATATATATTTTTCACTTGAATCATTCAATGAGTAAAATAAATAAGTGATACTTTAATAAATTATAACTAATAACTTACACATTAAATATTAAATTAAATTTTTTTAGTATTTACGACTAATTTATAATTAATAAATAATTTAATTATTAATAACATACACTAATTGAGTGAGTTAATTAGTAAAAATAATAATAATATATATAACTACGGTTTGGTTTAATTTTTTGGTATGGAGCGGCTACAAAAAAGGTTCGATTCGGTTTTTGAATCGGATAATATATAATTTTTGATACTGTTTCATTTAAAAAAATCAATTTAATTCAAATATTTTATTATTCATATAAGAGATTTTTTCAATCTCAATTAGATTCAATTTGATTATTCGATATAATTCAGGAGTATCTGAATCCTGTCCACACAACCTGTCTAATGAGAGAAACATTTTATGGACTGAATTATACTTGCCCAATAAATTTTTCTTTATTTAGAACTAAAAAACTTTTTTTGGCTGGGCGGGTCCGAGTTACTCTGATTGATGATTGTAGAGCTACTAACATTAAACGGTTCCAATCAAATCCTACATCATCTTCATGGAAAATGCTATACTAATCCCTTCAATTTTTGTATCGCCTGTAACCTACTTTATAGCACAATTATTTAAATATTTTTTTAATTTTTTTATAACTTTAATATCATGAGTGGTTTTAATATTTATAACATTATCCAAAAATTATTATCAAGTGATTAAGTGATACAAAAATGATGACCTGTATAGCATAACTCCATCTTCATTTAGAACAGTTGAAGCATCACAAGGGGATCTTGTAATTTGATTGGCTTATGGCATCTTCCTCTCCATTGTTTTCTTCTAATCTTTTTTAATGTATAAATAATGTACGAAACTATAAAAATCTGTTTCAAAAAATTTTTAATTGAATTTTAAATGAGTATGGTCCCTCAAATAAAATTAAATTTCTATGGTAAAATTGAGCTTCATCTAATTTTTTGAACTCAGATTTCAATATTAAAAAGCCCAATTTTTTATTTGAAACTATTCATTGATTAAAAGTCCAATTGACATACTATTATTTAAATTTAAGTTTAAATTGAATAGAACTATTTATTTTAAAAAAATTACTATCTAAATTCCATAACTCTAAAATCCATCTAAAAGCCCATAGAGCTTTCTTTCACCTTTTAAACTCATAAAGAAATTAGAAAAAAAATCTCTTTGATTAAAACATATTAAAAATGAAAGAGAGAAACACATTAATAGAGAAATTGTCTCTTTATCTTCTAAGAGAAAAATTGAAAAATTAGGTAAAATAACCATCTTAAATTTTTCGTCAAAATCTTTAATTACGATTAGTTACTCCCTTTGTTTCAAAATATTCATCATCTTAAAAAAAAATTTGTTTTAATATAATTGTCATTCTATTATTTTACTGTAATATTAATTGTTTATTTTTTTAAATATACCCTTATTATTATCTTTTCTTTTTTTGTTCTCTTTCTTTAATTAATGTGGTTAGAAACAAATTAAACCTATATTTGTTCGTATTAGTTGGAATTATTTCTAGTTAATATTTTTTAATCTAAATGCAGAGTTCTAATATGAAAATATTAAACAAAGTGAAGTCTATTGTAGGTTGAATTTACTATGCAATAGGCCATTGGTTCTCTCCTAAAGATAAACAAATAAACTGTTGACCTAAGGCTTAGCTAACTTTGTCATTTTGTACCAAGAAAAACGAATACTTCACTTTTTTAATATAATATTAAACTATTTTCTTATAACCATGCTATTATTGAACAGAAAATTGATTAGGATATAACTAAATCGACAAAAATGAATTAAAGAACACTTGAACATGACTTTAATTAGGATACTAATCAATTCAAAATAAAGTATATAATAATAAGAATTTATTAATTATTTATTTTGTAAATATACCTTCATTATTATATATTCTCTTTCTTTCACTCTCTCTGTTCTCTTTTTTTAATTAATTTGGTTAAAAACAAATTAATGATATATTCATTTTAATTAAAGTTATTTTTAATTAACAATTTTTTAATCTAAACGCAAAGTTATAAAACCACAAATATTAAAAGCATTTACTGTTGAATTTACTATGCAATAGGCCAATGGTTCTCTCTCTCCTAAAAGATAAACAAATAAACTATCGACCTAAGGCTTAGCTAACTTTGTCACTTTGTACCAAGAAAAACGAATGCTTCATTTATTTAATATAATATTAAATGATTTTCTTATAACCATGCTCCTTCCATTTCAAAATAAATATCGTTTTAAAGCGAAATTTTTATTTTATAATATTTAACGTTTTATAATTATTAATGAATATTAATTAAATTTTTTCAACTCTATTATTTCTCTTTTTTATAATAATTATTTATTTTAGAGTATATAATAATTTATAAAAATAATTAATTGAAGGTAATATAGTAATTTTTATATATAATCATATCAATTAAATATAATTTTTAATATATGTGCAAAAGCCTTAAACGATATTTATTAATAAACATAAGGAGTATTATTGAACAGAAAATTGATTAGGATATTACTAAGTCAGCAAAATTGAATTAAAGAACACTTGAACATGACGTTGATTAGGATACTAATCAATTCAAAATAAAGTATACAATAATAAGAATTTGTTAATTGTTTGTTTTTCAAATATACTTTCATTATTATCTCTTCTCTTTCTTTCATTCTCTTTATTATCTTTTTTTAATTAATTTGGTTAAAAACCAATTAAGAATATATTTATTAATATTAATTGAACTTATTCCTAATTAATAACTTTTTTAATCTAAACGCAGAGTTTTAAAAAGATAATCAGAGTGAAGTATATTGTAAGATAAATTTACTATGCAATAGGCCACTGGTTCTCTCTCCTAAAGATAAAACAAATAAACTATTGACCCAAGGCTTAGCTAACTTTGTCATTTTGTACCAAGAAAAACGAATACTTCACTTTTTTAATACAATATTAAACGATTTTATTATAACCGTGCTATTATTGAACAGAAAATTGATTAGGATATTCCTAAGTCAACAAAAATGAATTAAAGAAGACTTGAACATGATATTTATTAGGATACTAATCAATTCAAAATAAAGTATACAATAATAAGAATTTGTTTGGCTTAGGAGTGATCAACTAACAACGATTAGTTATTGAGTAATTAATAAATATAAATCATTTGATAATTGCGGTTGAATTATCTTTGAGACTATACGAGTTCTTGCTTCACCTCTTTATACACAATGTGTTGCAAATGTTGTGCAAAATTGTAAAAGATCGAAACTGTAGGCATGTGGGTGGTCGCTATTCTTTGGCTTGTTTGATTTGGAGATTCTTTAGAACAAAGATACTAATTTAAGGGTTTTTTTTTTTTTTTTTTTTGGATTTAATTGTTGTTTATGATGGTAAATGATTTGTTAAATAATATTCTTCATTTGTTAAATCACCAAAAGCTTAGATGACTTGCTAAAAAAATACCATTAAATTAATTAATCGACCACTCTCAAACAAACCGTCATTAGCTGTGCTTACTTCCATCAACAAGCTTTTGGAATACATAATCTGTTGTTAAATTAATTATTATTTTAATCATTAACACATAATATTATATTATTTCTAAATGCCTTCTAGCTACTTGAGGTTAGTCCAAATCAATGCCCAATAAAATTTTTTAAAATGGGTATTAGATGAAAGCAATTAGTTACAACTTTTGCACTTGATTTCAAATATTTCTGGTCTAAAATAGAAAAATTTTCTAGTCCCCTGATTTTGAAAGCCCTACACTAAGTTTGAGTTTCTTTTTTCTTTTTAATTGGTGTTTATGAAGGAAAATAATTTGTTAAACAATAACAGCTGTTAACTAAAAAAATTAAAATGATATTGTAAAGGCATTTCAGTGTAACAGATTAAATGAGAAATGATTTTGTATGAAATTAAAAAGTGAAGACTGCTAAACGAAACATAGCAAATTATAGAGTTTGTAGTAATTAATAATTATTTTTATTAAGTTGTTTCATGAAAAGAAATCTTCCACAAAAATTTACTATTTGGTGAAGAAGTTTTTATATTCTTTTAATTCATTGTGTATGTATGATTATGGATTAATTACTTAATACATTATACATAAATTTATGGTAATTTTAAATAAATAATTAGCATTAATTCAACTCATAACATTGATTCATAATTTTGAGGAAGTGATTTCTAACTTGATTTAAAAATTCAATTCAACAAAAAAAAAAATTGGCGCATTTTAAATTAGATTAATTTAAAATGGACTTAACTTGAAAGTGAATAAAATTTAAGATGATCTGACTCAATCTATAGATTAATTTATTTGGCACATTTTAAATTAGCAAAATATTTAAATTTTATTCAAAATTAAAAATAATATTTTTTTATTTTTTTAAAAAAATTATGAGAGAGTTTATCTTATTTGACTCGAAACCTTAAAAATGATCCAATTTTCTTTTTATATATTGACTCCATAACTTGCCCAACTTGCTTACACTCAAAGTAGTCCAACCCGAATCTGCCCAAAAAAGATTTAACCCGAAATTAACCCGATCCAAACATGCTCGATCTAACCCATTTGTAACCATTAGTAGAAAGAATAGCATAGTTAATTACAGTAATTTCTAGTGCTGCCCAAGCAACAATGTTCTGTGTAGACAGTAATTTGGATCATTGACACTGAAACCAAAGATGGCATGCATTGAAAAGCTTCAAAATGATTGATTAAACAGATTTGATAATTGAGTTCATTTGCCAGTTTGATGAAGCAGAGATCAAGTTGAAAGAGCAGAAAAACTGACCTTTTCAACCAGTTTGTGTGCATCCCCTCAGCTACTAATCAATGAGCACATTCTTGTTCGGGAAAGCTATGCAATTAATGTTGAACTATGGAAAGAAAACTTTCAGGTCAGAAATTCAAAAAAAGACTCTAGAGCAATTCATCTTTATTATAACGACAATCCAACATATTGAACCTAAAAGTAATTTGGGAGGTGGGGGAGGGAACCTGTTTATGCTTTGTAACTGAAATTTACTAGTGGAATGGTACTTGCATGAACTATTATCAACAAAAGTGTAACTTCTCAAGTGGCACAAGACTGATTAGGTCTACAAAACTGGATTTCTATAACAAGAAAGCAATTGCTCTGCATATAATTCCATTATCATTCATAAGGCAGCTTCGCACAAGAACTAACATCACTGGTTAGCTATCCACAGATTAAGTTTCAAGAAGCTTCTTTGTCCACAAAGTACCAGAAAGCTCCATGATCAGCACCATCCAATTGTCGAGGAACATTTTTTAAGTGCTTCTAGTCACTTCTAGAGAAGCACTTCGCCAGCGCCTTTTCTTTGATGTAATCTGGAAATATGGACCTTCTTAATGAGGAGAAACTAACAGAGAAATAAGTTGAACTACAAGCATCATTCGAAAGCAACATTAAGAGAACATAAATTTGAAATCAAACAACTCTAATGTTATGACTGAAGATAGATGTATATGCATTAATACCACAACACCACATGGTGAAAGCAACAAAAAAGAAAGAAAAAGTAAAAATATCAACTTTCCTAGGTCAAAAAATTCTCTTAAACCACATTAAAAAGTTAGTATTTCCTCTACCAGTTGCAAGAATAAAATGAGCTCAGGAAGAAAGAAATGAAGACGATCTATATTTTCAACAATGATTTAACAATTACAACTTTATGTGCAAAGAAAGCCTAAATTATGATCTTAAGAGTCCGATACTCCAAATGCTTCCATGAATCACACAGTTGAAATGATTGTTTGATCTGAAGAGTTGGATGAAATCCTGCTTCATAGAAGGAAGTGCTGGATGCAGTGCTACTAGCACCATCTTTTGGCTAGTGGCTCAGAGCCACTATTATCTCACCAGCCTTTGCAAAGAAATGGAAAAATGGCAAGGACACCACTTTACCGTAGATGTTCAGAAATGAGTTTATCACGTGACAGAACATTATACAAATGGTCAAGAAACACATATAACTACCAAGTTCTGTTTTCAAATGAAAAGCATAATGGAGAAAATAAAAGCAGATATTTTACACATCAGCAAGTCGAGTAAACATTACTGAAAGAATCAATAAAAAACACACCTCAAAGGATCGGGGCGGCAATGAGATCTGCCGAACAGCCTTCCCAGATTCTGTTAATTGCTGAACCTCCCTAAGCTGGCCCATAATATTCTCCAAAAGTCGCAACTGAATTTTTTCTTTTTCCCTGTGCTCCATGGAGATATTGAGCTTCCCTCTACCCTCTTGCACAATCCTTAACCTTTCCCTTAGCTTCCCAACTTCATTTTCAATTTTAAACCTCTCATAATCAACTGCAGACATCGAATTTCTCCTAAAATTAGAAAGCAAGGGTTTTCTTAGTGAGCAATCAATAGGTGGCAATCCACTAGTTATATCTGAGCAGCTTCTGCTGATGTCCTTCTCAGTTTGCAACCTACTCATATTAGGACTATCACATGATCTTGGGATGTCTAAGGCACCATTCGATGACAGTTTTTCATTTCCATTTTCTCCGACTTCACCACACATATTAAGTTTCTTGTCAATCACATGAACATCAACACAAGGATCCATTTTGGACATTGCATTGCATGAATCCTTGTCACTATTCTCTGAATCATCACAATTATATGGAAAAATATTCACAATATCATGATAAGTCTGTATTGTCTTTGATGAAAATAGTTGGCTAGTACTAATGACATCACCTTGCAACTGTGCTTCTCCCTCAGTGACAATAGTTTTCTCAGGCAAATTATATCCATCAGCAGTTGACAAGTTAAATTGTGGATATATCTCTTGTCTCTGCACATCTCTTTCCTCAGAAAATGGATTCTTTTTCAGAAACAATGGCTCCATTTGTTCAAACTTATCTACATTGCCACTTGACAAATTTGGATTAAAGTTGGTTGGATGCTCAGCAATACACCCTGGTTTCAAGGAGTCAAATTCCTCCAATTCTGAGATCGGCAACTCTTTCCCAAATGCAAGAGTATGATCTGGTGAGTTAATAGATCTAACATCATATTCGGCAAATTTTTTTGCATTTTCCACCTTTTCCTTCCCATGAATGGATTCGCCAATCCTCTGCAGCATCAACACTGGATCCTCACCTGAATATAGCAATGAAGAAGCTGTTTTCCCATGTGAGGTTCGTGTGTCTTGCACATCAGAATCCAACTGCTCACTCCCAAAAATCATTTGCCTGTACATTTCAACTTCCTTCTCCAAGAAATGTTTTTCCCTTTCCCTTCTTAGTAGAATCTCTTTAAGTATGTTCATTTCTTCAAAATCATAAGCAGATTTTTCTTCTATCATCCTCTGGTATTGCCTAGCTTCCATTTCTATTGACGCCTTCTCCTCTTGTAGACGCAGTATCATTGCCATTGCCTCATCTGCAGCTGTGGCAGCAGCATTCCTCTCTTTCTCCAGCTCAAGGTACAAAGCAGCACGAGCTGCACGCTCTTCTTCTACTGATTGTTCCAAAATTCTAATTGCATTCGTTTCATCACTACCATGGGAAAGCTCTTCTTGTTCATTTAATTTCAAATCATCATCAGGCAATGCATCTTTCTCTATTGTTTTATTTTCAATGACAGGTGCATTCAATTCAAAATCAGGCGATTTGCACCCCAGCACATCCTTGTCCTTTGAAGAGTCCTTGCCATCTAAAATCACATATAACATGCACTTTACAGTATCAAAATATGTAGAAATAATATTAGCATGTGCATATCATGTTCAAAAAAAATTTTTTTTCTAAAGAGCATGCAGAGCTCGTATGAAATTAAAATAAAGAGACAAAGCCCAAATATAAATGCTATCACATAAAAAGGTACAGTCCAGGGCAGATACAAAGTTTTTCCTCTGCTAGGATATTAAAGTTGGAAGAGTAGAGCTATTGAGAACGCTGGATACCTACCTCATTCTTCAACATGAAAATGTTAAAATTCATTCAGTTAAAAATATACTTTTACATTTGAAATTATACAAGCATCTGAGTATCTGACTGTAATTGGAAGATCCAAATCTACCATTTGGATTCTCATTGACATTGAAAAAGAAAAAAAAAATGAATTTTATGTGGTTGTGAGTGGGAAGTATTTGTTACAAGCTGAACACAGAAAATTATAATGTTGTAAAACCTCTTACTCTCCTCAATATGTCTATTTACGATAATGCAAACTTTAATGCAAAGCTAAAATATGAGAACCATGCTGTATGATACTAGAAATAGATTCAACAGAAATAGAAAATATCACACACTCACAATTCAGAGCATCACCTCCAGAACTATGAGATACCATGCTGCCTTCATGACTTTCATTCACCATTTTACTCAGACTAGCAGGAGTCTGAGGAAAAACTTGTGTATCTGACTGAAAAGGATCATACAATGAAACAGAAGAAGATTTCCTCCCATTATCAGTAGAACCTCTCTTGCGACGCCTAAGAGCATGCCTCACCTTCTGATTAGAAACCCCCTTCCCCTTGACATCAAACCTCTCTGGCTTCACATCCCCATCATACATTACACCACTTTGCACACCCAATTCACTCCTATCTCGAAACGAACTACATGATTCAGATGCTTCTCCATCCAATCCAACGCATCCACTTTCAAAATTTCCCTCTTTCATTACATTGGCATTGGACTCAAGATTCAGGCTTTTATCCCATATTGAATCAAAAGGGAACTTGGTCTTAACAGAGAACTGCACAGAGGAGATCTTCTCTGATGGGCAGTGTACTAGCACTCTTTGCCAGCAATTACTACTATTAGGATCACCAAAAAGTCCATTGCAAGGGCATGGCAAAGACAGTCCAAATAAACCCAGAAATTTAGAGGCAAAATAAGCAAGACTTGATGCACAAAGGACAAGATATGCAATGGAAAGATCAAGAAATGCACCCACTAGTCCACTTAAAGTCCATGACTTTATCTCATGACAGACCATTTTCCCACCAAATAAAGGATTAAGAATCCAGAAGACTAAGCAAGTAAGCCATTCTCCTGTTCAATTCACAGAAAACTAAATAAATCAAACAGTTAAAACGAAAAACATAAATACCCAATTAATCACCCAAAAGTCTCGATTTTTTTTCCCCTCAATTAGTGTTTCCATTCACTGCCTTCATTTTTCCTTCAGTTTCTCAGCAAACAAACAAAACAAATAACAAAATAAACAAATTCCAGGACAAATCAAAAAAAAAAAACTCAGTACTGAAACAATTTACAGATTGACTCACAGAATTGGGGTACCGAGTGGGACTTAATCAAATCATCTTCTAACTGTAACACATGCAGCAGTTATGAAGTTTCATAGGAGTGGACCACAGACAAACAAAAAGAAGAAATTTTTGTTTTTTGTAGTAAATTCAATTCAAACGTCTGGCTCCATTCCCGATACAGGTACGACGCCGTATGCAGCGTCGTGTGATAGATTTACGATTTCTCAATTCACGCGCTATTTGTCTGTTGCATATTTTCCCGGATCGTGTATTCCAAGCGCTGTGAGATCGAGTAGGATTTGATTGCTGTGTGAGCAAGTAACCGTGGGCGGTATTATTAGATGGAGGATTTTGGTGATAAATGGGCGATTAAGAATTTAATATTAAATTCATTAAGACGCTCAATCTTCTAGTGTACACAGAGCAGTCGTTTATTTGTTAAATTTGCATTGTAATTGTTCATCGTTTGAATTTGACTGGAAAATATGCTTTGAATTCTTGAATTAATTTATTAGATATTTCACATTTAATGACATACGAATTACTTGATTCTTTTATTATATATTGATTTCCATTTTCAATTTAATTATAAAATGATGGGAGGAGTTGAACTCCAAGTACTTGTACAGATCATTGAACTAAACTAAATTGTGGGATTTTTATTTGAATTTTGCATTAGAGTAACTGATTTCATAAAAAATTCTTGCCGTTTATATGTTTTTCTTTTGAAAATAATTTTTCTTTGTTGGTATTTTGAAATGATAAAGCCTTTTTCTATTCTTTTTATTTATTTTCTTTTAATACAATTCTACAGTTTTTATCTTGGTTTCTGTTTGAGAGTTTTTGCTTTAAATTTATTAATTTATTTCTTTTGCTAAAAGTTTTGTGCCCATTTTTTTTTAGAATTTTGATGAATTGAAATTAATTATTTAATAATATATGATAATATATTATTAAATACCGTGTCTCAAATCTGTTATAACATTTATATAAATTTCAGTTTACATCATACTATAACGTCATATATTATAGATATCTTTATAATTGATAAACAAATAGAGTTATTGAAGAAAATCTATAGTAAAAATATAATTGTGATTTTAAAACGGAGTTAATATCTTACTAATTATTAATGTTGAAGATCATATTGAAATTCTAAATTGTAAATTTTTTTATAGATGTCATATAACTATTATGAATGATAATATCTTTTACAATTTTTTTTAAACAAAACATTCATCTCGTTAATATCATACATGATGTCTCTTATAAGCACCAAGTTGAATAGTCTATAGAGATCTTTTTGGATTTATGCTAGATGGCTTGGATCTTTCTAGATTGGGTCTTACATGGCAAAAGAGAATGAGAAGATCATATTGATACTCTAAATTATAAAATAATTTTCTTTTATAAATGTCATATAACTACTTATGAATGATAATATTTTTCATAATTTTTTTCAATAAAGCATTCATCTCATACTTGATGTCCCATGTAGGCATCAAGTTGAATAGTCAAGAGGGATCTTTTTGGATTAAGCTATTGCCTCGAGCTTTTCTAGATTGGATCTTGCAAGAGAATAAGAGGAAAATCAAAGCTTATACTGAAAGTTTACTTTAATACTTAAGTTAGAGACTACTGCTTAAAATTGAGAATAATAGTATGAGAGATGAAATGAATGAAATAATTGATTTAGACTCTTTATATAGCGATTCAGGTCTACTGTTTAGATAGAAGTGAACATATTTCTATACTATATTAGATGTAGTTTCATTTCGTATATGTCACTTTTTGGAGATGATAGTATTTTTTTTTTAAGAGAATTGTTAAAAATGGGCTAAAAAACCATGTATATAAGCTAAGCTAATGTTGACAATTAAGCTAAAAGCCTAATTTAAATTGAACTAAACTTATGATAGATTGAATGAATTTGATCTATAGACCCTGAGGAGGAATGAACTTAGCCTATATTAATAAGGATAATATCAATACTAACGTTTATATTTGTCCTCAATGAGTTGCCGTATGAGACTGTTAACTTTTGAAGTTGCCATTAGTGATTCACAATTAACTATTAGCCGTTATCATTAAGATTTATTATAAAATATTTGATAAAATAATAACTTAAATTATGAATTTTTGTTGGAGGAGGGGGAATTAAGCTTAAAATCTAAAAATTTTGAAATAACATTTAATTATATCTTCCAAACATTCATTATTTAAATTTATTTACTAAATACCTCCATAAAATGCAGCATATCAGCTCTGAACTAATGAATGCTAATTTCAAGCTCTAAATTAAATGAGTGATGAATGGTCAAGTATTCATATTTTAGCATAAATATTAAGAATTCAAATCTTAATAAGTTGCATTTATTGAGAAAATACTCAGTTTTAATTTATTTAGCGATAATTCATGGAAAAAGAAAAGTGTTTTGTTTACAAGATCATATAAGAAATAAAAATTAATTGTATTTGATATACAAATTAACTTCTTAGAAAGTAGACATATATAAATATCATAAAAGTTAATTTTATATATATATATATATATATATATATATATATATATATATATATATATATATATATATATATATATAACTGATGTAAAAAACACAATTACTAAATTTATAATTTAAAAAATAGATAAAAATGTAAATATTTTTAAAAGATATAATTAATAGATAAAACTTAAAATTAGTAAGTAAATAATATTAGAATAAATATGAGATTTATTAATTTTAAGGATCATTAGTTCATTATTTGAAAAAAAATCTTATTTAATTAAACCTATTATCTTAATATTAAAATAAGGAAAAATTAATGAAATATAATATACGTAATGCCATTTTTAATCATAAACAGATTAACCCGGACCAGATAGCTCAGAAAGGGGAGCATTCGGCTAATGAATTCTTGTCTACCTCGCAGATTTCTTCACCCGTGCTTCAATCTAATAAAGCGGCTCTCAGTAGTGTCTAGCCTCAGAATTCGAAGTTTAACATGTTTGTTTTCTCCAAATTCGTCCAAGAAACCATGCAGGCTATGATTGCTACTTTGTTTACCTCACGGGAGGGGAAAATTGTGGATGGTCTTACTTGTACTGTGCCTAGCTGCTCTGCTAATCATGCTGATGGTATCAGTATCTCCTTAGGCCTCCAGCTTGCTGTGGAGATAAACCTTGATGATTAATCAATAGTCTAAATAGTCCCTCCAGTTGTGTTTGGTGGGAAGTTTGGGGTGATTTTTGTCAAGCAAGGGGCAGACTAAACTCAATTATATGATGTTAGTATTAAGTATTTGCCAAGGGGCAAGAATGTTCTTGTAGCTTGGTTTGCTAATGCATTTTTTTAGAGGTAGTCTCTCTGTTCCTTGGGTGGCTAATCCACCTAAACCTCTACTGAATCTTATGTATTCCTTGTGCATTTCTCAATGAATTTTCATTTCCTGGTTGATCAAAAAAAGAAAGTGCAACTTATCTGATTCCTCCTAAGTAACTTCCTACACGGCAAGGAAGTAAGGACCATCCCACTTCCTGAAATGTCCTTTGAATCTCAAAAATCAAACAAGATCAAAATTTTCTATTTCTCAAGAAATCCTATATCCTTTCCCATGCCCAGCAATACCAACTCATCGGAATAATATGGTATGCACCGACGGGCAGTGTTTTTAACATCGACTTAGACTGGTGAATCGCACAGGTAAAATCGATAGTTAGCTATTGATTTGGTTGCATTTCATCTAAAAACTTAGACACAAAAGATGATTAAAACTGAACAATCATTCAAAATCGAAAACTGACTCATACAAGTTTAATTTAAAATTATATCATTTTATAAAAAATTTAAAAAAAAATACCCTATTTTACTCAAAATTTAAATTTTAAAAAATAATTTTCATCATCTTATTATATTATATATTTTTTAATTTTTAAATATTTTCAAATATTACTTATATAGTTTTTTTAAAAAATAAAAAATATCTTATTGAATCGGATCAATCAAACTGGTTGAATAAAAAATTGACCATCTAATTTAATTTTTGATCCGATTTTAAAATATTGCCCACAAGTAAAGTCAATATTTGAAAATTTCCGTTCATTTGAATCTTTAAAATTTGAAAATAAACTTCATTTTGTATATAATTGAGCGTTATCTTATTTTGTACTGAATTTTAAGTAAAACAATATAATAAATAAAGATAAATAAACTGCCTTAAAGACCGGTGATTTTTAAAATTTCAATTATAAATAAATATAATTAATTTAATGTCTATTTAAAATCTGAAAATCAAAATCAAATATTCAAAAATACAAAATATAAATCTGTAATATAATATTACTATATTTATAAGGTGATAACATAATAGTATAATTTATTTTTTTGAATTCATTATAAAAATTTTATACAATGTTTATTTTTGTATTGTGATTTAATTAGTATTATTTATTTTTTGCATTTGTAATTTTTAAAATATTTAAAAAAAATTTTGACAATAATAGTGATCATATTAAATTATATTAAATTTTAATTTTTTAAATACATAATATTATTATTTATTTATTTTATAATATTTTATTCATTCGTTTGTATATATCCTATCTGATTTTATATCTTATAAAAAAAAATTAAACATAATGTAAGAGCTACCTTTACTATTATCGTAATTTACTATTAACGTAACTTCTACTTGTATCAATCTTTATTCTCTTATTATTTTGAGTAAACTAAATTTTAGTTGATATTTCTTTTTTTTTTTTTTTTTTGTGCTTTTTGATTGCTGGTTTTCAATTTTATATTATTAGCGGGCTCTTCTTGTTGGTGTATTTTCCACATATATAAAAAATAACAATAATAAATATGTTAAGTTGTTAACATCATCATTTACTATTCCATCTGCAGACAAATTTGTCTCAGATTTAATGTGAATTACGGCACCATAAGTTAATTCATTTCACCAAACAACCAACCAACCAAAATTGACAACTGAACGGTTGAGGTAATGCGATCGAGTAGCTTTTCTTTGTTATCTTTTTTGTTAACGTTTTTAAAACTGAATTGGTCATTGAATAGACTGATTTTTATTTAGCTAGTTTGATTAATTTTAACGATACAATTTAATTTATTTAATAATAAATAAAATTTTAAAAGTAATATTAAAATAACTTTAAAAAATTCAAAGAAATATAAAAATAACTTTAAAAATCAATATAAATTGAATCAAATCAATTACTAACTGAATTTTCTATGTTATCAATCCAATTAAGTCATCCAACTAGTTTTCAAAACATTTCTTTTACTTGGATGTATATATGTGGTTAAGTATCTTTATACATATTTAGCAAATTTTGAATGCAACTCTTTTGTTTGCTCTACCAATATGGTCTATTGTAAATAAGGGTGAACAAAATTGAATCGAAATTAAAAAATCAAATTGAATTGATTGAATTTGGTCTATTCGGTTCAATTTTAAAATAAATTTGATTCGATTCGTTTTAAAAAATAGAGAAATTTGATTTTCAATTTTAGATTCGGTTTGAAATTGAGAAAATCGAATAAACTTATCAATAATACTACGTCGTTTTGAAGAGGTGTGTGTGTGTATATATATATATATATATACACACACACACACACATGTTATGGTCTAATCTAATTTCTTCTCATTTTGCGTCATAAACAACCCTTTTTTTTTTCTTTTTCCTTCTACGAGTCCTCTCATTCTATTGATATTCTCCATCCATTTGCTTTTAATCATTCACCTCTAAACTCTATCTCATCTCATTTAAACACTTGATTTTCCATTTATACTCAATCTAATTTTCATTCTTTCTTCGTCAATTTCATTATCTCAACAATCTTAAGTTCCTTAACCTTCAATCTACAGCCTCAAACGCATTAGATCTTCATCTTCAATCTACAATTTGAAGCTTCAACTCCATATTTTCCATCTAATGGTATTGTTCTTGTTTTAATCTTAGTTCACCACTAATTTTTTTGAATGATGGACTAGTTATATATGCAATCTAAGATTTTAATAGGAATAGTTAAAGATAATGCTTCTATAAAGTTGGAGAGTTACATGCAATACATTATTTTGTATGCTCATAATCACTTCCTTTTAGTTTTTATTTTTATGGTATATTCGAAATTTTCAAAGTGGGGATTTCAGTTTTGAGCTCTTGTCTTGTCTTGTCTCATTGCATTTGTGTTTTTGAAAATTTTAATTTAATTGCATTGTCTTGATCCTATCTAGTTCAACAAAAAAAAAAAAGAAGATTAAGTTTATTGTTATTGTTTTTGGAAAATTAAGTTTACTGTTAGTGTTAAATTGTCTGCATTTTCCTATCAACCAATTAAATCTTTGTCTCAGTATACTATCTCTAAATGATTTTGAAACAAAATTTTGTCAGTTTTCAATTTTTACTCTCAGTGGTCAGTTGTTTTTTTTTTTTTCTTTGCAAATAAAAAAATACTTATGCATGATGATCTGTTAATTTCGTTCAATTTGATTTGTTGTTGTTTATATGAACAATGCTTTGTGTTCTTGTGATTTTTTGTTTTAATATATACTATTAGTGTTCATTTTATTTTAATATATATTTATGAATGATTATTTTCTATTTCATTACATTTACATTATTTATTGTCGTTCTTTTCACTTAGGAATTTGTATTAATAAATAGTGATTGATTTGAGGTTTTCAAGATTATATATGCTATCTAATTGTTGTATTACTTATATATATATATATATATATATTCATTCTACATAGCAAAGGCATATTGTTGTAATACTTGTATATCTTTTTTTTTAAAATGTCTATTGAAAGTGAGACTTCTAATAAAAAATCAAATCAAACCAAATCGATTTTATTTGATTTTGGTTTATTTCAATTTTTCTTTAATTTTTGATTGGTTTAGTTTTAGTTTACACTAAATTTGGTCTATTCGGTTTTAGAAATTCTATTTGGTTTGGACCAAATAGACCGAATGCTCACCTCTTATTGTAAACAATAATAATTAGGATAAATTACACCTGAAATCAGGTAATTTCACTGTCATCTATTGTGGAAACTTAATAAAAAAAATTTTATTATTGTAGTATTATAACTATCTAATTTATATTATTGTAGTCATTAACTCAAATTTTTACCCAATTAATAAAAAATCGATGATGATATGACCAACCATTATTGACTTACCTAATTGACTCCATTGAACCCTCAAATATGTTGAAAATACTAAAATGCCTTTTATGTAATTCCCTCTTTTGTCTCTCCCTCTCTCAGCCACACACGCCACTATCTCTCCCTCAAATTGCTCCTCCACCCTTGTGTTTGGGAGAGGAAAAATAATAAAAGAATCAAAATAAAGAGAGAAAATAAGAGAAAATAATTTTTCCTCGTTTGGAAAGTAAAGGAAAATTCAAGAGGAAGAAAAATATTATATATTTTACCTCCATAATGGAGAGAAAATATGAAAGAGTAAAATGATTTTTTTATAAATTTACACTTTTATTCCTATTTTTCTCTGCAAAAATGAAAATGAGAAACAACTATGTTTATATGAACGAAAAAAAATTACAGTGATGAAACAATAAACGTGTATATGAACGTGCTAGCCAAGCAAGAATTTCCAAGCTGTAAAGACGAAAACAACAAATGTGCTAGCCGAGAAGGAAGAATTTATTTCTTTTATATATATA
>CATIWR010442527.1:0-22303 GCA_949677035.1 Omphalea diandra | reverse complement strand
GTATATATATATATATATATATATATATATATATATATATATATATATATATATATATATATATATATATATATATTTTCTAATAAACTTAATTAAATATAAATCAATTAAACTCGGTTGGTAATATTATAAATATATTTAAATTTGATTAAGCTCATAAATCTCTCAAGTTCAGTATTTTGATACTTGAATTTAGCTAATTGGAGTAACTTGAGATTGGTTCAATTAATCTCGAATTAATTTTAAGTAATTTACGAATTATCTCGATTCATTTACACTTCTAGCTTACATCATTTCAATGGTTCATATTGTGATGGAAAAATTGGAATTTAGAAAGAATGTTACAAATTAATTGCTAAAACCATATATTGATTATAAGTTTTATTTTTTACGTAACTTGTTAGATATGAGGACATTAATCATTGTAAATTTAAATAAATAGTTTGTAATATTCTTTTCCTTTTTAAATAAGGCACTACATTACTCTCAAAAAATAATAATGATGTGATGTTAATATTATAATTTTATTTTTTTCACTTTATTGTATATTAATAATAAGTTTAATTGAAGTAATTATGAAGTGTTTAATATTTCACATCATTAATAAATCAATATTGATATTTTACTTAATTTTTAAAATTAAATATATCATACATTAGAAAATTTAGTAGTTAATTATAGTTTATATATAATAAAAAATATAGAAAAATATTAAGGTATGTTTTTTTTATATTACTCACTTTCAAATAAGATTTTATAAATATTGTTTTAATTTTAAAAATAATTTTTTATTTACATATAAATTATAATTTTGAATAAGATAGTGGATAAATTCATAAAAATTAATAATTCAATTTTAATTTAAAAATATTATATAATTTTTTATTTTTTATTTTAATATATATATATATATATATATGTATGTATGTATGTATGTATGTATATATGTATGTATGTATGTGTATGTGCACGCATCGCAAACAAGTGATTAGTTTTTAATATAATTTGGAATAAAGTATTTCTATTTGTTTGAGATAAATATTTCTCAATTGAATTGAATGATTATTTTCTACATGGTATATACTTATATTTTGGATCTAATTACTTTTAAATTTTTATAAAATATATTTAGAGCATGTTTGGCATTGCTATTAGAAAATTTTGATTTCAAGATAAAAAAGAAAAAAATTAATTTCTCGTATGTGATTATATATTTTTTTAATATAAGTTTTATAAGTAAAAAATTGCTATTAATAAATTTTTCAAAGATAAACTCTTTAGAATCATATTTTTTACTCATATAACTCACATTGAAAATAATTATAATCAATTAGGAAAATAATCTTTTATATTTTCTTCTCAAAATCAATTTTTTTCAATAGTAATGCCAAACATACTCTCGATGAGGTTAATTCTATAAATCGAATAATTAAGAAATAGTTATTTGACTTTGCCTATATGTGACCTTTCACTTAATATAGTGAGAGTTTTGCTTATTAATATGAGAGATTTGAGTGTAAAATTATTGTGAGAGTTTTTTTTTTTTTTTTATCCATTCTAATTAGATGGTGATTATCTTGTGATAGTTAAAGTAATAAATAATCTAATTATATTTAGAAGGAAATAAGAATGACAAACTATTTTTATTTAATTTGAAAAATATGAATCATGTAATTATTTGTGAGTGAAATCTATTGGATGTAATGGGTTGATGCACATAAAATTACTTTGAGCTTATTGACTATTTTATTTAATTTGAATAATATGAATCATGTAATTACATGTAAGTGAAATCTATTAGATGTAATGAGTTGATGGATATAAATTACTTTGAGTTTATTGATGTAATTATAATTTAATTAATTATTAATAATATAGTGAATGATGTTCTTGGACGTAGCCTATTGAGGGAGTGAGTTATGTTAAAATCATGGTTATTTGACATTTTGTTTTTTTAATTTTGTTATAACAAATGACATTGAAATTTTGGAGATTGGTTTGTGGAGTTTCATTGAAGATGGACATGTTACCACATGAGTAACACATGTGCGATAATAATCAATAATTTCATTAAGAGTTAAATCTAAGGTGAAGTTCTTGAAGCAAGATCAAGAAAAAAAATTGATACAAAAAATAATTTAAAAGAAAGAAAGACATAAGCTATATGTAAAATTATTTGAATACTATCAACATAATAATTTCAAACTAAAGTATGAAAGTTTGTAATTAAAGATATTAGAGAGTTTGAAATACGTATGATTTAAAATTTTGAGTCAAAATGGATATATGACTCAAATTTCACAAAAGTATGAAAGATTTATGATTAAGGACATCAAAACGTTTGAAATATATATGATTTAGAAATTTAAATCAAGATAGATATATCACTCAAGTTTCTAAGAGATTTAAAGAATAATTTTTTATTTTATTAGGAATAAATATTTCTTAATTGGATTAGAGATTATTCTTTGTATAGTATAAGACCGTTTAAAAGTTATTTTTCATTGAATTTAAATTCTTATAGTAGTATTAGAAAAGGCTTAATCTACAAATAAAATTATTATAGAAAAGTTATTTAATTTTATCAATTAGAAAAATACGAAATAATAACGTTATATGAGCATTATGAAGCACCAAGTTTCAACTCCAATCAAAATACAAACAACCAAAAAAAATAAAATAAAGAAAAAACTGGTAGACCCATTCCCATAATAACAGTGGCATGATTTGGGTAGGAAATCTATGAGCCAAAACTGATGGTACAGCACAGTGGACCATGATGTAGCCTTGCCTATTACTGCACTGGCCTCATTGGCGCGGTCTCATTCCGCATACTTTCCTTCTTTCCCATTCCAGTATTATCTCGCCCTTCTCCCTCTCTCTCTCTCTCTTCCAAGCAAGCCGTAACTTCTAACTTGTGACGTGTCCTGTCGGACCCTACTCACTTTTCAATCTGGCGGATCAAAACTCGTGTTTCTTCTGCGATCATACTCGTCCACTATGACGTGGACCATGCGATTGCCTTACCTTGGGGGAATTTACGCCGTATCATTGCGCACCTGATTCTATCCTCAATTAAACCAGTTCAATTTGTTTGACTAATTTATTGTAATTCACGTAAACCAATTCAACGGATCATGTATTTTGTGCTTCTGCCTGTTAACAACAATTGGTCCCTAAATTGCATATTGTGTAATTTATATTATAAAATTATATGAAGGCATTGATAAAAAAATATATCTTTTTTATATTTTATTATATGTCATAAATGCAAATATTAAAACAAGCAATTCTTAAAAATTAATTTAATTTTAATCAATTTATCGTATGTATTTTATTTCATTGTTTGCATTCTTTTTATATTTTATTTTTTTAGTTTGTTATTTAATTTTTTTTTAATAACAACATCTAATTGCTTATCTATCAAAAATTAACTTGATAAATATTTGACAACTTAAATTAAAAACGGTAAATACTAATTATAAATAATTTATGAAATCATAATTGATTACTTATATTGATTAGTAAAAGTTAATGTCTTTAAAATTGAACTGAATATTGAATTATTAATAAATTATTTCCCAATTCAAAATATAATTAATTATACATTGATTAATAAAATTAATATTTTTAAGATTAGATCAAACATTAAATTGAAGAGTTGAGCGATTCTCAATTTGATCTATTTAATATGTTCAATTTAAATACTATATTATTTTTAAAAGATTAAAAAATATATAGATAATATTTAAAATATCTACAATTAGAAAGGAGTGTAATATAATAATACAATATAATAATATTTTTCAATGTTTAAATTTTAAATAAAATATTATAATTTAAAAAATCTTAAAATCTTTTTACAAAACAATATAATTTCAGTTGAATTAGTTTAGTCTATTCTTTGAGTTTTTGGAATTTGACTGATTTTTTATTAAATTGAACTATTCATTAATTTTAATTTTATTAATTTGATTGAGATATTCAATTTGATTTTCAAAATACTTAAAAAACTAAGTAAGAAAAATTATAAATGATTTTATGTACCTAAAAATGAAGCTTAGTTTTTTTTTTTTCTTTTTTTTGAAAGAAAAATGAAGCTTAGTTAGGGAATATAAAAAATTCAAAACATAATGGGGAGACCTAAATCGAGTTTGGCCTCACTATACACTACTTATTAGGATAAAAAAAAATCTTTATATTATAATCTAAAATTTTAATTATTATCCCACTTATATTTTCCTTTTTTTTTTGTCGAAATATAAAATTCCACTTATATTTTCCGAATTATGATAGTTTACTTTTATTAATCTCGAATTTAACTCCATAAATTTATAATAAATAATTACAACTATGTGCGCACAAAATTTGGAAAAACATTATTCTTCTTATTTTTTAATAGATGTTGTTTAAGATTTTTTCACATATAATATTAAGTATTTATATTTAATAGGTATTATTATATAAATAAAATTCTATATCACCTTTAATTAATTACTTTCATAAATTATTGTATACTTTTAAAAAATAATTATTATAAAAAAGAAAAAAGTTAGAGTCGAAAAAATTTAATTAATATTTATAGATAATTAAGGTTTTGGTTGAAAAACATTTAAAAAAAATTGACCATAAGCTTTAGTTTGCTAAAAAACAAGGCGACATCAAACTACTATCTCTGTTTCAAATTAGATATCGTTTTAAGAATAAATTTTTATCTCATAATACATGACATTTTAGAATTATCTATAAACATTAATTAAATTTTCAATTTTGCTCTTTTTTTATTTTATAATAATTATTTTATAGAGTGTATAATAATTTATAAAAATAATTAATTAAGGATAACATAATTTTTATTTATATAATAATATATATTAAATATAATTCTTAATATATGTGTACAAATTTTAAACAACATCTATTATAATATTTTTTAATAGATGTCGTTTAAGATTTTTTCACATATAATATTAAGGATTTATATTTAATAGGTATTATTATATAAATAAAATTCTATATCACCTTTAATTAATTACTTTCATAAATTATTGTATACTTTTAAAAAATAATTATTATAAAAAAGAAAAAAGTTAAAGTTGGAAAATTTTAATTAATATTTATAGATAATTAAGGTTTTGGTTGAAAAACATTTTAAAAAAATTGACCATAAGCTTTACTTTGCTAAAAAACAAGGCGACATCAAACTATTATCTCTGTTTCAAATTAGCTATCGTTTTAAGAAGAATTTTTTTTTAAGAAGAATTTTTTATCTCATAATAAATGATGTTTTAGAATTATCTATAAACATTAATTAAAATTTAAATTTTACCCTTTTTTATTTTATAATAATTATTTTATAGAGTGTATAATACTTTATAAAAATAATTAATTAAGGATAATATAATTTTTATTTATATAATAATATCTATTAAATATAATTCTTAATATATATGTAAAAATTTTAAACGACATCTATTATAAAACAGATAAAATACCTTTATATTTATTTTATCACTTATTAACTAAAAGGTTAGAAATGACAAAAATAATCTTTATCAAACACAATTATTCTCGCCAAGGGCACGAGTCTGTTACACTAACTACTCACAAATAATTCTCCTTCTCCGTTCTCTTATAAAAATAAGGAGAAAATATAAAATTTTACTTTGTGATTTTCTTTTTTAGTAAATATGATCTCATAATTTATTTATTAGTAAAATTTTATTATGTGGTATAATATTATTTATAAGTGGTACTAAATCTATGATTTCGTTACATTTATGTAATATGATACCAAATTTTATATATTATTTCAACTAATTATATATATATAATTTTTTTACTTTAAATACATAATTTGTTTATTTATATAATTTTATTTTTATCACTGTAAAAATTTATTCAAATATATATAAAAAGTAAACAAAAAAAATAAATTTTATATTTAAAATAATAAAATTTTATATCTAAATTTTAGACATATAATTAGTAAAAATAATTTACAAAATCTAATACTAGACCATATAAACATAATAGAGTTACGAATTTGATATTATTTTGTAAATAGTATTATATTATAAAATAAAATTTTACTAATATATAAATTATAAAATCATATTTATTAAAGAAAAAAATTATAAGATAAAATTTTATATTCCTTGTATAAATAAATAAACCTGGCCAGCCTGCAAACCATTTATTTTATCACCCTTCCCTCATCATCCTCTTTTCATCATTTCTCCTCCTCCATACCCTAGAATTCCCCCCCCCCCCCTCCCGTCTCCCCTCTCCTTTTTCTAGAAATTAACAAATCCCTACATTTTCCATCACTTTCCCGACAGAATCTTTCAATCCCCCCAAAGAATTGCCCGTTATTATAGGGGGGAAGGGGCATGGGAAGGATTATAAGAGAAATCGCGAACCTGTCGCCATCGTCCTCTTCATCGCTATCTAATTCCACCACAACTTCGACGTCCTTAACTGAGACGGTGAACGGGTCCCATCAGTTCAAGATCACGGGGTACTCGCTGTCGAAAGGTTTGGGTATCGGGAAATACATAACGTCCGATACTTTTAATGTGGGGGGGTATTCGTGGGCGATCTATTTCTACCCGGACGGGAAAAGCGTGGAGGATAATGCGACGTATGTGTCGCTGTTTATAGCCTTGGCAAGCGAAGGGAACGATGTTAGGGCGCTTTTCGAGTTGACGCTTTTGGATCAGAGTGGGAAGGAGAGGCATAAGGTTCATACCCATTTTGGTAGGACGCTGGAGAGTGGGCCTTACAGCCTCAAATATCGCGGTAGCATGTGGTGAGACATTGTGATTTCTTTTGTTATAATGTGCTTTGTGATGTGGTTCGCTGAATTGGAGAGTGTTTTTTTTTTTTGTTTAGTTAAGGGAATCGTATTTAGAATTTGGTACATATTTGACGTTGGGGTTAGTCTTGGTTGCGATTTGATTATAAGATGATTCAATGCCTTTATGATAATGAAAATGGTGATTGGCTACAAGTTTTAGGTTATGGGTTTTGCTCTGTATCTCATCAACTTCTGAAGACCTTGATGTATATGATAATTTTGTTATAGTATGATTAGTAGCCATCTTCTTCTTATCCTTCTTCTTATTCTATTGCATGATGATGTTATCTCTCCAAATAAGTGTGTCCATTAGTCCATAGTTGATATGGTGATAAAATTATGATTTTGTTTGAATTGTGCGATATTGCAGTATCTTCCCCTTTGCTGTCCACCATACTTATTAGAATCTTTCCGTTCATTTAGTATCCTTGTTTTATGAGTTTATTTGGAGTTCCTCTTATTACTTGTTGAATCCATGGTTGCGTATTGCCAATTTGTCGCACCTCAAGGGTTTATTTGCTGTAGTTCTTGTTTTGTCCTTTTTGCACCAAGTAAGTGCTCTAGTGGCTTCAAGTTTCCACCTCTGCTCGGTGATGAGGGTTTGTCTTCGTGCGGGACTATCCCCATGCATAAACAGGAAAGACTGATATATGCTAGTTTGAATGGTTATTGCCCTGTATGAAACTTTATACACATGGCATAAATATTCTATCCCATTCATCCCATGCATGCATATTCTTCTGTAGATCTAAATGCCAAATTTTATGGATGCATATTTTGACAGCTATATTTGTAACTATATCTGATTCTGTTTTGATGACCACGTTATTTTAGTTGCTAAATAAACTTGATATAATTATTTCTGAAGTAGAAGATAACGGGATTAAATATTATATGCTGCAGGGGATACAAACGGTTTTTCAAAAGATTGATTCTGGAGTCATCAGACTATATAAAGGATGATTGCCTTCAGGTTCACTGCAGTGTAGGTGTTGTGAAGTCGCACACTGAGGGCCCAAAGATTTATTCTATAACAATACCACCTTCCAATATTGGTCACCATTTTGGACAACTATTGGCAAGTGGAAAGGGAACTGATGTAAATTTTGAAGTTGATGGAGAAGTTTTTGCTGCTCACAAATTGGTACTTGCTGCTCGATCACCTGTATTCAGGGCCCAACTTTTTGGCCCAATGAAGGATCAACATACTGAGTTAATAAAAGTTGAAGACATAGAGGCTCCAGTTTTTAAGGTTTTCTTCTTCAACTTAGCATCTTTCTCTTTCCCATTTATCCCCTATTCTGTCTCCTGGATATTTGGCTTTCTTCTAATTTTTTTCATGTAATCAAATGACATGTGTTCTTGCATCAAAAGTTTTCCTATGTTGCTGGAAATGCAAAGCTGTTTTGATGTTTTAGTTTTCTAGTTTTATGATATTTTTGAAAACATTTAATTTTCTTCTAATCATTCCTTGTGCTTCATCTAGCTAGCAAATCTGGCATTTACTTTTCTTTTTAGTTTGGCATTGCTGACTGGTCAAGACAATGCAACTTAACAATTATATATGAGAAACTACAATATTGGCCTAATGCTTTGGTTTCCTCTTTACCTTGCAGGCTTTACTTCATTTTATATACTGGGATTCATTACCTGACCTGGAAGAGCTTACTGGTTTCAACTCAAAGTGGGCCTCGACTTTGATGTGCCAGCATCTGCTCGCAGCGGCTGATAGGTATGGTCTGGACAGGCTCAGACTGCTTTGTGAGGCCAATCTCTGTGAGGATGTGGCTATAAACACTGTAGCAACTACGCTAGCCCTCGCAGAGCAGCATCACTGTTTCCAACTGAAGGCCGTGTGTCTCAAGTTCGTCGCAATGCCTGAAAATTTGAGAGGTTAACTGCTTCTTCCAAATACTTGATGCATTAGTATTGCATAAGATTGTGAATATGAATTTAAGTCGTGGTTGTTTTACATGTTAAATTGTGTGTGGCTTGACTTTTTCTTTTTTTAATTTTTTGAATAATAAGCACAATGAGCATTTTTGTTTATATTTTTGAAAATAAAAGGAGAAAAAGACCCTCTCATATAAATGATTTCCCTGTTTTGCTTGGAGTGTACTCTCTTGGTGCCCTTTGGTGTAATTATGTCGTTGCATTGGCATTCTGGGAAATTCCAATGGGAAATACAGCAATTAAAAGCAACTCTCTTTCCTTTTTTAAAAAAAAAAAGTCTAGTTTTTCTTTTTAATTTTCTTATTTATTATGTGAATTAACATTTTATAACTTTCTCAGCCTTCTGGTCTAATGATGTGATGGAGCAATTTTTTATTTCTTCCATTTTCACAACCCACAAACTGATGCAGAATGGTGGTCCTGATTTTGCAAACCAAGATTTTTTGTGTTTATAGTGCGGGAGAGTAACTGAATTTGTTTGGCAGTCTTTTGCAGTTGGATTGGTTCTGTAGCTCCATGGGCCCAGACCTTCTAAAAAATAAAATAAATTTATTCCAAGAGCAGCTTTATCTTACTGTAGCTTGCCTTTTTTTTTTTTTTTTACACTTGTTGACTCATGAATA
Source organism: Omphalea diandra (assembly GCA_949677035.1). Classification (NCBI taxonomy): domain Eukaryota; kingdom Viridiplantae; phylum Streptophyta; class Magnoliopsida; order Malpighiales; family Euphorbiaceae; genus Omphalea; species Omphalea diandra. The sequence continues at coordinate 12,868 of CATIWR010442527.1, read as the reverse complement.
TCTTTGGGCTCAGCAACTAATTTTACATGCATGCTGCACTTTCTATGAAGTTGAGTGAAACTTTTTCTGTGCTTTGTTTTGGAACATGAAAGAAGCCCATGAACTATACCTCATATTTTGCATATTTTGCAATTTGCTTATTTATAACCTTGAATGCTTTCAGTGAGGGTTTTGGCCTTCTAGGTTGAGCCATAAGACACTACCTATACCTGAAATTCATTAGCTACTGGGAAATATCGTTAAATGGTTAGGAGGCAATTCTGAGTTGTAAGCATAACTGACTTCAGTAACATTTTTCTTTTTCAGCTGTGATGCAAACAGATGGTTTTGACTATTTGAAGGAAAGCTGCCCCTCGGTTCTCACTGAACTCTTGGAGTATGTGGCTAGAGTGAGTGAACACTCTGTAATTGTATCTAGGCATGGCAGTGATGCTATACTTGATGGCAGTGACCTCAATGGAAGGCGGGTGAAGCAAAGGCTATAGGGGAAAACTACTTTTCGATGCATTTTCCCTTGTAGCAAAAAAATTTAAAGAAGCAAGCTGTAGGAGTAGAAAAGATTTTCCACTTTTAGTTTGTATTTGTATGAAATGAAAAATTTATTTCTCTCAGCGTCTGGTTGGCTTGCCATGTAAAGGTTTCCTCTTGTAGTCTTGCCTGTATGTGCCCCCATGATTTTTATTTGTTGGATGGCTGATCTGTGCTTGCCGTTTCTCCCATTTCTATCGTAGATACATTGAAATTAACCATTTACGGTATGGATATTGCATGTGCTATACTGTTTTTTTGTTTCAAGGTCCAGATTGCCACTAACATTTACTTTCAAAGTGCCTGATGTTCATCGTTGTTTATTCTAGTCAGTCTGCTAATTTTGAAACGGCAGGCAAGCGTATTTCGCCGCAGGGGAATGAACTGGTTTCTCCAATCATAGGTTCAACAAACTGGTTGGGTAAAAGTGCTGCCGGTTGATTTTTTTTTGAACAAGCAAGATGCACTAAGAAGAGATGGGTGGTTGTCGTTAGAGGTGGTAAATAGGTGGGTTTGGGTGGATGTGGGTAGGGCTAAAATGGATGGGATGAGAAATAACTCTTTTTACTCATTTATGACTTTTTTATTATTTATATGGACACTCATACCTATTTAATCCATTTAATCTATATTTACCTATTTATCAATTGAAATTTAAATTGTTTTAAACTAATTTTTTTTAACTTAATTAAATATATATTTCTTATTTTTATATTTTTTATTTATCATTTAAAAATTTAAAATATTAATTATTTATAATTATTTCTTTATTTTTTGTGAGAAAAATTAATAAAATAAAAAAATATCGATTATTTTTATAATTAAAATTATTTAATTTTATATAATTACTTTATATGACTTTAATGTCAGATAAAAAGAGTAATTTTTTAATAATTATTACTAATTTCTATAATTATATTATCTAATAAATATTATTAGATAATATAATTATGTACCAACTATTAAGGAAAGTACATTATTTGATGGTATTTTTCATATTTTTTCCAATTTTTATATTGGATAATTTAATACCAATTTCCAATGGTATTTTTCGTATTTTTCCAATTTTGAAATTATTAACAATCAAAGCAGTTCTCCAAACTTACCACGAACATTTGAAATAACACCATTTAGTATCAAAGCACCTCTCCAACCTGGATATACGACAGTCTCATAAGAATGCTTTATCAAATTTTTAGAACAGTTAATGTCAAAACATTATCATGCAAGCAAAGAACCTCTTGCTACACAACAAACCCATGAACCATGACTTAAGAAAGTTTATATCATGTAGTAACCGAGTTCAGATTGTGTTCCAATCATTACAACAAGCAAACAATAGAAACTCCTGGTGCCATCATTTCCAGACACTCCTGCAAAGATTGCAACAAATTCAAGCCATTGCAATACATGAAGCTTTAGCAATACTGAATGATTATACTAAAGATCACAATAACAACAGTAAATAAATATATGCAATGGAGCAGAGCATGTAATATTTCAAACAAATAAAAAAATAGAGGAGCAAGTAAAAAATATAGACTAAAACAAAAACTACATGCCATCAATTTAAGTGAATACACCATGTGTTTTTGTATAATCAAGACTTCCATGCTAAATACAGGATTCATCACTTGATTAAAAGCTAAACAAATCAGTGTACTTGTAAAACAATAACGTCAGCACCTAACTGATATGCATAGCCGGGTGCAACCACAGTTGCTCTTAAATGGTAAACCCCGAAGATAATGACAACATAATGATAATAACCTGCAACAAACCAATAAAATGCATAAAATTCAATAACATAATGATAACAAATATAAAAAAAATTACATATTTGCATGTCTAGAAAAATGAGTCTAAATCATACTTAAATACAAAGCTAATCCTCTTAGGTGGGATTAGCTAAAGTACAACACAATTCTTCAAAATCTTCAATCAAAGATTCCTTATCTATATCTTCCTCTAAAGAAAGTGCACCAAATAACCAATCTCGAGCACATAGCAATATGTTTGCATTTTAGATAGAAGCGAACTTCACAATTGTTTAGAATTCTTCCTCCAACGTTAAATGTTGATTCTGAAGTAACAATAGCAATGGGAATACAAAGAATATCACGAGCCAATAATGCTAGCTTAGGATATTTGATACAATTAACAGTTAAGAACCCGTAAATGAGAATATTGCTTCCTATCCAATCTAGGTTCTTCCAAATACAAATCCAACTGTGATTTAGTTTTGATAGGACACAAAATTTGACTCTGAAAACCATCACCATCATGTTCACCACTACCAACACTATGAACAGTACTTGTGCTCAATGTAGTTGAATCAACAACTAAATGTATGTATTCATCAAACAAAGAGTATAACTTATCTCAAATTTGAATGACACATTCTTTAGAGCTGACACCATATATTTTATCTAAACAAAATTCAACAAAACCCAACTTATGGCGAGGATCCAAAATTATTGCCATGGACTAAATCTCACTATATGAGCTCCAATATTTATCAAATTTTTTATTCATGTTTTTTGCCATTTTGCAAATTATATCATCTTCATCACCATCACTGCACTGTTCCTCCTTTAACTGCAATTCATTCTTCCAAACACCATGAAAATATAAATTGGTTGTAGGATATTTAATCTTAGAGAAAAGAGTAGAGATTTCATAAAATGGTTTTAGGAGTTTCATTATCCGCTTAGCTTGATTCCATTCCTCAAGTGTAGGACAAGTAACAAATTCTGAATCAACTAAAGCCTAATTCCTAAATGCACCTTGAAATAAAAGAGCACTCTCTATCATTAAGTATGTTGAGTTCCACTTAGTTGGCACATTTTGTTGTACTTGCCTACAACCTAAAGAACACTGCAAAATGCACTATGCAAATTTCACCTTTCTTGCATTTGTACCTCGAACATATTTTATATATTCTTTAATTTTTTCCACTGAAGTATGAGCAATTTTCACCCCTTCTTGCACAATCAAGTTTAAAATGTAAGCACCACATCAAACATGAAAAAAAAATTACCATTACTTGGTAGATACTGTCTTAGAAACTCTTGTTTCTTTAAAACATTCACCATTGCATCATTATATGCTACATTATCCAACATCATAGTGAATGCTTTTTTCTCAATACCCCATTCCTGCAACAAGTTAAACATCTTTTTTGCTAACACTCCACCATTATATGGAGGTGGAAAACAAGAAAAGCACAATTTTTTTTTTTAAACTCCCAGTTTTCATCAACAAAATGAGAAGTAATAGTCATATAATGATGAGTGGTAAGTAAGGACCATAAATCTGATGTCAAACACACTTTACTAGAGTTAGAACTGAGAAGACATAAAAGTTTTTCCTTTTCCCATTTAAACATCTCATCACATCAGATTTAACAATGTTTCTTGAAATTGCATTGACATTGGAGTTTAAATAACTATGAACATCTCTTGTTCCTTCATGCTCCATATAAGAAAAGCTATAATTATGTTTAATTATAACAACTGCAACTTTTTCCCCATAAACATCCTGATCTACATTAAAATGTAAACTTTCACCTATTTGATTTTTATTCGGACGACAATCTACATGGCACAATAAATTCTTAGTCCTATAATCGGGATTTGTCAAATTAAATTGTGAGCACCACTTACATTTTGCCTACTGATTTCCATCATCTCCTTTAGCCAATTTTTGAAAGTGCTCCCATACGTGAGAAGTGTTTTTCCTACTACGTTTGGATGTAGAAGAAATACTTTGTTCTACCTCATCTTCATGTGCTTCAATTGACATGATGAAACATACATAATTGATGAAACATGAGAAAACTACATCTAATAGATAAAAACTGTCAAAATTTCAAATAATAAGAATTAAATAGGCTGCCTCATTTTAGTTTAACGCACTTCATTTTTTAACCATAGTACAGCCCGATATGAATATGTTTATTCAATTTAAATAGCAAATAAGTGATTTATTGAAAAGGGATCAGCTCGTCAATTGGGAGGATGATACACTTTTTAAGCTCATAAGATACAACTATTAAGATAATATGAAAAGGGAAGAAGGTAAAGGAAAAACAAATAAATAGAACTACAAGTTTCAAGAAATTATGATATCGGGATTTATTAATCTGTTGTCAACATAGTTTATTTCGAGTATTGTTATTTCTAAGTAGCAATTCTACCTCAGAAAAGTTATCTGTAATAGACAGTTCGTAATCCTACCACATAAAGTACCTTTAAGCTTACAAAACTTGTATAACATTCAACTAAATACAAATGTACTAAAATGACATATATCTAATGCAGTAGCAGCTTCTTGTTATTTGGTCACAAACTTTCATGCATTCTCCACAGATACATTACACAGTTCCATATACAGTCTGGCGCAACCACATAACGATCTTGTTGATGCTTCATTATGTACGTAAAATGAAAGTACGCTTTGTATGTCATTAGATTAAATAAATACTAATTTGTCAAAGGATTTGTAAATAGGAACCTCATCCCTTGATTCCAAAGCACAAGGATCCGAAATATTAGCATTTAAAATGTAATCAAAATCATGTCATTTAGTCTAAACAAACAAGTAGTATATACTAATTACATCTCCTTGATTATTCAAATACTTGGAGATCCAAATGTACAAATATTCACTTATTGATGATATTGACGCATTATAAGAACAGACAAAGGAAGAGATGAGGCAGCCCATCTAAACTAATTACTTTTTTCAAAAACTAATTGTTCACTAGTAAAATATTATTGTAAGAAATAGATTAAGGGTGAACAACTTCTTGAAAAGAAAATAGAAGCTGCTTGCTGGTACAACCATCAAAATTGACAAGAGAATAGAACCATGGAGATTAACCCACTAAAGAAAAGAAACACAAAAATGCAAAAATCTTTCACCATGTGCTTAAGTTCCTTGCGTGTTCCATCAAAGAAAAGCATATTATGCATGTAGTCAAAGAAGAGTATGCAATGAAACCCGATTATACATGAAACTAAGAAAATCATGGCAGAGGGAAATAAATTTAAAGACTGAATCAACTAAAGGCTTTAGACACAGGATCACAATCATTTCTTAATTACAATGCCATTACTAGATCAAATAGAGCAAACCAAAAATTAAAGCAATGTAAATAATCTGCTTCAATCAAATTAGGAAATGGACAACAACCCACAACAAGAAATAACAGATCTAAAGTACTAAAGAGTAGGATAGTGAAAACAACTCACCTGAGCTAGATTGAATACTCGATGACGGGATTTTTTACAGGATGATGAGAATTAAAGGCTAAAGAGTGAGGGAAAAGTGAGAGACTGTAAATTAGATGAGAAGAAGAGAAGGATTGAAGCTAAACGTGTCCAAGATAAACTCGTGTATTATTCAATTATCTTCCTAATTAATTAGGTGACAGTCGTAGAAGAGGATGATTGAAGTGCGAGACAGTTGAAGAAGAGAAGGATTGTATGCTAAAGAGGGTAATAAATGGTTGCTTATACCCAAATTAAGCTAACCAATATAAATGAGGGTTAATTATTAATGACCCAATCTAACCTATATGTATTTTTAAATCACTCATTTATTACCCACACCCATTGGATTAAGGATGGATTAATGGGTATGGGTGGAAATTACAGCCTCTAGTTGTAATATGTGTTGCAAGCAAATGAATAAACCTACATTAACCACACTAAGATGATTGACATGGCTAATAGATTATCTTGATTATTTCAACTCAATAGAATTTAATCCATATTTTAGTGAAGGAGCCATTAGTTTAATGTCTCATGTAATGCAATCACCTCTAGTGTAAATGTATTTGAAAATTGGGTCAGATTGATTGATCAAATCAATAAAATAAAGAATTAAATTAATATTTAATTAGATTTGATTCAAATCGATTTTTAGTATTATTTTTTATTTTTAATTAATATAATTATGTTTTTAATATCTCTTAAAATTTTAAAAATTATTTTAATAATATTTTTAAAATTTTATTTATTATTAAGTTAATTAAATCCACCCATGAATTATAAATTAATTAGTCCATCGAAAAGGGATCAATGTATTTAACTTTTTTTGGATGCTTTGTCCGGCTTTTAGAACTTCGAGAATTTTGGGGCGCAATAAAAAAAAAAAAAAATCATATGGAGGGGTACATGAGTAAATTAGAACAGAAATTAGGGTATTTAAACGTTAAACCTCTCAGTTGTTGGGTCTGGTGATTGAGGGAAGAAGAATTGGAAGCAAGTAGAGTTCGAGTGGTCGATTCGGTGAAGAAAATATGGTAACTTTGATTTGCTTGTGTTTTTGTTTTATTAATGGATTGGTTATTGATTTTGATTTATGGTTGGGAATGGCAGTTGTTCTTTTCGTACTTCAAGGACTTGGTGGGGAGGGAAGTAACGGTGGAGCTGAAGAACGATTTGGCGATAAGAGGAACACTCCACTCCGTGGATCAGTACCTCAATATCAAGCTTGAGAACACTCGCGTCGTCGACCAAGACAAGTACCCTCACATGGTATTCTCAATCCTTCATGCGCTGTCGTTTTATTTTCCTTGTAAATTTATTTATGTCCCTGTTTCTTTATCCGGCCGATTGTATTGGAATTTAGGATTAATTATGACGTTGCTGTGTGAGTTTAGGGTTTTGACTTTGTTAAGGTGAAACCATTTTTTGTTTGTTTGCGTTTTGCTGTTCCTCTTTGTATTACTCGAATGTGGTTCTCCATTTCAGAATATACTTTTAACAAATGGGAATTTTCTTCTTCTTGCTTCTTAATGCCAAACATGCTGTCAGGATGTTGTTGTTGCAGCTCATCAATGCAATGTGCCAAATGCAAATCTTTGGTCTAGTATTTAAACTAAATTTCTGAATATTAGCTAGTAGGGTTAATTTCCCTTTACTTACCCATGTATTGATCTCAACTCCTCTCTTACTGTTTCACTTGGATTTTTAAGGAAAACACAGACTCGTGCATTTCTCACTTATTGTCCCTGTTATCGTGCTACTTCTTGTTGTTACTAGCCCTTGTGAGACTGACTTTTGCTGCCACACAGTGTTAACATAGGCACACAGAATATGATATTCGCCATCAGGTTGCCCTAATATGCCATTAATATGGGTCCTTCTTTTGCACTGCTACCATCTGAGTAGGATTTATGAAAACTATATTTTGAGTATGACTGTATGAGCTTGTAGAGTTATTTCATTTTACTCAACTCCTATCATACGATGTCTGTTCCCACTTTCTTGAATTATCTTTCATACTTCTTTATTTACGATACTTCTCTGACCATCAGTCCTGTCTTTTGCCTCTTGTTTCAGTTATTAGGCCTGCTTTTTGTTGTTAGTAGCCCCTGTGGCTATGATATTTGCTGATTTTAACATATGGGCATATAATGCAAGTTTCTCCAGGGTTTTGCCTTGACATGCCAGTAAGATGGATCTTTCCTTTGTGCGGGGTAGTATTTGAGGGGCATTTTTGTTAAAATTATGTTCTTTGCTCCAGCGTTCATGACAACACTTACCACATCGGTGTTCTTGTTAGCTCTTACTGTGTGAAAGAATAAGACCCTATCAAGTTTGATATGATGTATAAAAACTACATGCGACTTATCTGATTACTTTTTATGTATAGACACTTACACACACTAATGGGAAAGATTTAAATGATAAGGAATCATATTGGATTGCTGCTGTTAAGTTATTGTAGTTTTAACATGGATGTGTCACATGCTAGGTGCTAAGTATAACATGGGAAATTAATGGCTTGTTAATAAATTGACTTTTTGTTATTTATATCTGACATATATTAGAGTTGTTAGTATCTGACTGAAAAGGTGAACATGAATTTTTTATATTGATTTTGATTGGTGATTTGTAGCTCAATTAAATTGATGAGATATACAAAATAAAAGCTTCAGGCAACATGGACTGAAGTTTTGCTGTTCAAGAATTCAATTTTTGCAGGTGCAAATTGTCTCTGTATTACTTCTGTTGGTTGACCCTACATTCAAGCCGTAAGCAATGTGCCAAATTTTATGCCTGTTTCCTGGTGTGTTCTGAATGATGTATAAACATCTGTTTATGTTTGGTTTACATCACTGGGTTGATTTGCTCTATGTTGTGATGTCTGTTTTGGTTTTATCATCTTGTTCATTGACCTAACTGTTTGTTCTCCAAAATGACATGCATACATGCCAACTTATAATAGTTGCTTATATCAGTTCACCTGTTTTATTAGAGTCCTATGTTGCTCTATCTTCCTGCCCACTCTCATGCTCTTGCTAGGTTGACCTAATGATTTGCATTCAAATGGCAGCTTTCAGTCAGGAACTGTTTCATCAGAGGATCGGTGGTTAGATATGTTCAGTTGCCTCCAGAGGGTGTTGACATTGATCTGCTTCATGATGCAACAAGAAGAGAAGCTCGGGGTGGCTAAGAATCAGTTATACTGTTGCTCATGTTCGTGAGAACATCTGATATGATTGTGTTAGTTTAGACAGCTGTTCTGACATTCTTAATGCTGTATGTTGGTCCTGGTGCACCAACAATTTAATTGCTTAAAAAAAAAAAGATTTACATGCTATGGCAAAGTACATTAGGGAAAATTGCTGAATTGTATTATTGTGTTTCATCTTTGGGTGGGCAGTAATATATTCTTTTGCCTGCCACATGTGATTCTGACATTTAAGTGTTAGATGGATTACATTGATGTTAAAGTTCCTGGACGACAAGTTTCTTTTGCCATGCTATTTAGGAGACTTGCTTGAAAATATGCTGAGTTTAAAGACTTTCTGCCGTTAGAATTATTTTTAGTTGCAAGCATGGTTATGGGAACAAGTTTTATGTTAAAAGGAGATTCAAAGCTAATAATGCTAATTTCCATTAATCGAGGAGGTACAATTCTACTGCGTTGCTTTGTTTAGTATAAATTTTCTTTTTGGTTTAGTTCATAAAATCTTCACTGAAAGTGATCAACGATGAAACAATCGAGTATGCCCCCGTTAAGCATTTTTACCCCCTGGGTTGCGCAAATGATATTCCGCCAGTATCTTCTTGGTTGCTCCTAACTTCTCAAGCAAAGGGAGTTGTCTTTGATTAATTTTGGTTAATTATATACTAGTCGTCATGTCGGGGTTTTTCTTGTCTACTGTCTTGTGTACGTCCTTAATTGGTCAGTGACAGAAGAATTTAGAGACACTTTTCGAGGTAAAGGAACTTTGTTAAAGATTTAAGGAATTTTGAGATTTTAGGGTGGTTAGTGGATTAAACATAATGTTAAATGGACACTAGGTCAATTTAGTTTGTACTTGTTTATAGGTAAAGCGTACTCTTGGCTTGTAAGAATAATTTTGCTCCATTCAGCATGACAATGAAGCATGTCTACTTCGAAGCAAATCAATCTGTGGCTTGGCTTTAGTAGATCATCAACTCGAATGTGAACTACCCTAGTAATTAATCTACTTCAATGTGACTTGGATGACAATGAATCTGTAGATTGGCATTAGCAAATCAACCAACTTCAAAGCATGTCTACTAAAGGCAGATCATCAGCTCGCAGAACCAAGCATGTCTACTAAAGGCAGATCATCAGCTCGCAGAACCTTCATACGTTTTTTTTTTAATTAATATAACACAAATACATACAAGGATTAGGGACAAGACAAACTTCTTAGTCTTTCATGATGTTAATTGGGTTTGGTATGCAAGAAATGTGTGATGGGATTTTACTTCTCAAAAAAGGAAAACCGAAAAAAATTTGTTTAATCTTTGACTTTTGCAAAAATGAATTAAGTCTGCCCATTGATTAATTAACATAAATGTAGTAATTAATTAGATAAGATCATTTTAATTTCTTAATGCTTTCTCATATATATATATATATATATATATATATATATATGATCTTTGACACAATATTATGTTCCAAAATTAACTTTCAGGAAGATATCTTTATAAACATGGAAATAAAGAATTTTTAGGCTAATTTCCAATTACAGAGAAGGGAAATCGTATTATCATTTCAGATTAGGTTAAGCATAATAATATATGTATATGGCAAAGTCTACACTACGGCAATTTTGCTAGCTTTATTGTATTTGTGTATTTTATGAAGGTTCTCTATGGCGGAGAAAGGTGTACCCATTCCAGTATGCATCTAATCTTATTATTACTCCTGCACCATTTTGATATATATATATTTTTTTTGTGTAATTGTCTCTTCTTATAGACTTGTGTGTTCTCAAAACCAACCTCAATTGCTGTGCAAATCGTGCAATGAAAGTGATGGAAAAGTTGCAGAAAATCAATGGTATATTTTCTGTATGCATGTGTATGTCTGTCAATAAATTTCTTCTTTTTTTTTTTTTTTATAGTTTTCTGATGATGATTTTAGCATTTTATAATTTCTTTTTCCTTTGGTCTGCATAGGAGTATACTATATCAAACTAGATAGAAGTAGCGGTTTGATACTAGTTTCTGGTAGATGCTCCAACAATTCAGAAGACTATTGGGAAGAAGGCACAACTTTTGGCATATGAAAAGGACTCCATGCAAGCAGAAAAGAAATTAAAGCAATTCTCAAGGAACATGAAAAAAGGGCAAGATAAAAAAGATGGTACCAGTCAAGACAAGAAGGAAAATATCCAATGCCAAGGCAAAGAACAAACATGTTCCCGTGATTCAGAATCTGATTCTGAGGATGATGATGATGATGGTGTTCCTGTACAATCTGAAATCTATAAATATAAGTCTGTGAAGGATGACAAGCAGGAGCCACGATGGCCTAATAATGCAGGTAGTTTTGGCTGGTACGGACTTGGAATTGCTGATCCTACAGTTTATAGGGTTTACCGAGGGCCTCCATCTATGTATGGAAGGCCATACTACATAAACAGACCATATGGGTGCACTTCCCCTCCTAGCAGACCATCGCTGCCATCAGAACCATCATTACCACCTCCTCAGCCTCAGCTGGCACTGTCAACCGTACATGCTGTCTACAGCGGACAGACAGAACTGCCAGTAGGCAACTCCCTGTATCACTCATTTAGTGATGATAATGTTAGGGCTTGCAGTATAATATGAGTTGCAGTAGCAGTGTGTCCTGCTGGTTCACATGTGGCTGATTCTTCTACTCTAAATCTTTTGCCAATTCCCACCTTCCTTTCTGGCTGATACTCGTAATTGGAAATGAGATGCGTTGGGGAGAGATGTTTTCTTCTCAGGTCTCTCTCCATTTGAACTGGAGGACCAGATAATGGGATGCTTAATTTGTTTGATGCCAGCATTATTAATCTATAAGATGGAGAGTTGTATATGTTGTTCTCTCCACTTCTGGACTAATGCACTCTGTTCTTAAACATACTAAACTGAAAAAGTATCATAATGCTGTCAGGGTAATTTAAACTAGTACAGACTCAAATTAAGGCCAAATTATATTGTGCTCCTAAAAAATTAATTTTGTTTAATCAAGTCATTCAACTATTATTATTATTTCAATTAACAAAATCAGATCAAATTAAGAATAATCGATGACTTGAATGATGACATAATTGTGATTATATATGAAATTGGATGACTCAACTGGGATAGGAATATGTATAAGAAAATAGTGATTGTCTTCAAATCATCATTCAAATTACCAATTATTCTTAATTTGGTCGGATTTTTCTAATTGAAATATCAATTATAGTTGAGTAACTTAATTAAACAAATTTAATTTTTCACTGTCATAGTAAAAGTTAGCCTTAATTTCAATGACCATTGATATAAGTTACTCTAATGTTGCCGTCCTAACTGTTATTTAGACAAAAGACCTGATTAAAGATCATATATTTTCACGATGATAAATTTTTGTATCTCAAAGCCTTTGAAGATGAGCAAAAAGTCATACCTACTCCAAAAAGACTTGGATGTGATCCAATAGACATTTAGCCTGTGATTGGCAAAATTCCATAGAGAGGAAAGAAAATAAGGAAGGAAAATAAATTTTATTTTCCCTCCTTATTTTCCTCCCTCATGCTTGGATAAAAAGGAGGGAAATGAAAATAATTTTTATTTTCCCTTGATTGGATAACCAACTATGAAAGAAAAGAAAAATAATATGTAATATATTTTCAATTTTACGCTTTATTAAATAAAACATTTGAATATATAATTGTATTGTATAATGATAAAAAATAATAATAATTATTTAATTGATTTTATATGAAATTAAAATTTATATAATGATAAATATAATGTTAATACGAACAAAATCTAAAATTATTTTTATATTTGAAATGTTAAAAAAATATATTTATAGATTG
>CATIWR010442495.1:0-18460 GCA_949677035.1 Omphalea diandra | reverse complement strand
CAAGACAGAGTAAAAATTAAATAATAACACCTAAATCAATTAAGACAAATATCATCAAGAAAATTTTAATTTTAATTTTTTTGAGATCAATTAATAAATTCAAAAAATATCAATAAAAGAAATACTTATTCTTACTTTAATGAAGAGTTAGAGTAAAATATGCATAAACAGGGAGTGGCAAATAGGTTTGGTCAACTTCATGCTAGATCAATTTTGATTTATAGTTTTTGCAAATGGATTGAGTCACATTATCAGATCAAGATATAGAAAAAAATGTTAGACATTTTTTAGTCTCCAATCAGATTAAGTCACTCATAATTTTAATTTTTAAAATAAATATTTAAATTGAGTTATTAAGATTAATATGTAGATAAAATCAAGATATTTGAATTGATCTATAAATAGAGTTAGAGTCAAATCAAATTTGATCTGAAAAATTTTTAATCATTTCATATTTGAATTTAAATAAATTTTTTTGATTGTTTCAAAAATTATTACCTCTAATCAAATTTCACATACATATTGGATTACGTTTTTTACAGTAGTATTAGGTAGAAGCATATAGATTATGGGAAATAAAGTAAATAAAGATCAAACAAGTGATGAGACGGAATTAGACCAAATTAATTTTCAATTAAGTCAATTTCAATCATATTTTTTATATAAATTTAAATTATATTATTTTGAGTTGCGGATATATCAAATCAAATATATATCTAATATTGCTAATCTTTTTTTTTTTTTTTTATTTTGTTTCACCATCATGTCAACAACACAGTAGGTTGCATTTGGAGTAAACTAGTTGTGCCATATGATTGATTGGTTTTTTAAAATATTTATATAAATTTGATAAAAATGAATAGATTGATGGTCTCGTTTGAATTAAAAGAATTTAAAATTCATGAATTTAACAAAATTAACAGATTTAAAATTCATAGACAGTAAAATCAATGGATTTTGAAATTTTCATTATTTGATTTGAACATAAAATCTATATATTGTTTGGGGTAATCTTGTAATAAAAAATAAAAAATATTATAACAATTTATTATTTATTAAAAATTAAGGATTTGAACTTTCTCACCTCTTAGATAAGAAGTAAAAATCCTTAAAATTAAAATTTTGGATAATGATACATTTTACAAAATCTACAAATTGTGACATTTTTTGTTTGTTAAGCTATAAATTTAATTCAAATCCATGAATTTTATGAAATCTCTAATTTAAAGTCTCTTAATCTAAACGATACCTAAAGTTCAAAGATTTGAATTGTGATATTTTTTAGTTTGCTAAGCCATAAATTTAACTCAAATCCATGAATTTTATAAAATCTCTCATTTAAAGTCTTTTAATCTAAACGATACCTAAAATTTCAAATATTTTTATGTGATGAGGCCTAGAATTTATTAATAATTTCACTTAGCTATTTAATTGTAGATGCATGCAACATTTCATAGTTTGGGGGCGGTATGAATTGCAGAGATATGGCAAACATTAGGCGTCTGATGGGATAGTGTGAGAAAGGTCTTTGAGATGAAGCTAGAAAAAGACACTGTTTATTAGAAATGCAAATAGTGGTGAAATCAGAAATTTTCATCGGTGCGCTCACATATTATTTGTTTTTTTTTATCAACACATATATTTTTTTTTATCAACACAAATTATTTGTTGAACATTGATAATAATAATTATTTATTATTTTATTTTGTATTTAGTGATAAGTAGTATAAATACAAATTTTAAATAATATTTTTTGTAAAAAAAATGTCTAAGCATTTCTAACTCTTTTAACATTTTAATTAGATAACAAAAAGTAAATTATTTTTCTTATAATATTTATTAAAAATAAATTATTTTTCATAAAATAGACAAATATATTTAGTTATACTGTGCCCTTTTTTGAAAAATTAATAAATAAAGTGAATTATTTTGAATTTTAAATTTTTAACTCTATGGTCCTATCCTTTTTTAATCTTATTTATTTATTCATTCAATAATATGATATGCAATTTTAAAGTAATGAATTAAAAAAATTAAAATAAAAAATTTGAAAGGTGTATAAGAAATTCCAAAAGGAAAATTTTATCAATTTTAAATAAAAACTCCAGAAATGTTTTTAAATATTTTTAAAATTTCAAATAGAGTTATTTTACAAATTTAATGGACATTGAATACATCATAGAAATTTCTATAAATTTTTTAAAAAAAAAATAAAAATTTTAGAGGAACCATTTTATAATTTTTCATAGCGTCATTATTTAAAATATAAAAATATGAGGATCGTTTAAAAATTGAATGTCCCATATGACCCCACTCAATTCCATCTGACCCGACCCTGAATGCAGAGAGAACGGGATTCATGAACAAGCCTCAGCGAATGATGGTTGGGGAGATGGGAAATGGGAATGGCCGACTTGAGACCTCATTCGTTCACTTTGTCAAGTGTACTTGCTTCCTATCTTCGCAGAATATGTGGAATGGATGGAAATACTAAGAACGAAAATGCTCCCTGGATCGAGTTCATTCTGCTAATAACAGAAAGAAAATACAGATGAAAATCAAATGAATGGCAATTTTAGCAACCTGAAAATTTTCCCATTTATTTTGCTGTGCAGATAGCAGCTGTCATCACCGAGTCACCATGTCACTTTTTCTCCATGCAATTGAAAAGTCGCGACATTATACCCTCCTTTTTCTTGCACAAGCAACCATAAGCACCGCAGTTTGGAAACTCGAGAACTTTTACTTACATAAATCGATAAAAACAGTATCCATCACACACACACACACACAAAATAGAACCTTTTCTCCGTTTACAGTCAACAAACATCCTGATCATTTCTCAGTCCCTGCAACTTCCTTCTCTTTTTTTCTTTCTAAAAAAAAAAAAGGGGGCCAGCCTGTGCCCTGTCTTCAACAATGGAGCAATTACCAGAAACCATTTTTGAATCCAGAGAAGAGCTCATGCTCTCACCAAGTAGTCAAGAAAAACCCACCTTTAGAACAGCCCATTTCCTCAAACCATCCATGACTTCCATTGATGAGCCCAAAACGAAGCTTTCTTCATTTTCCCTCCCATCTTTACCACCCACTTTTGAACCCAAAAACTGGCCTTTAAGTGTCAAGTTTCATGGGTGGAGAAATCCAGAAAGAGGGTGGAAATCATGGGTTGGAAAGATGGCTTCTTTGCATGAATCAACTTGGAAGAAAGTTGGTATTCATGAAGCAATCTTGAATTCTACTTACCAAATTGAAAAAAACACTGATTTGGTTCTTGGGGTTGCAGAGAGATGGTGCCCAGTAACGAAATCATTCGTTTTTCCATGGGGTGAAGCTACAATTACACTAGAGGATATGATGATTGCAGGGTACAGTGTTCTAGGGTCCCCTGTTTTTCACCCTCTTGAAACAGTGGAATTGAAGAGAATTAAAGAGAAATTAGTCCAAGCAAGATTGGAGTTGGTGAGGTCTACTCGTAGGAAGGCAGACCAGAGTCTTTGGATGAAAAAATTCATGGATAGTGATAGTGAAATAGAGCATGAAGCATTTCTTTCCTTGTGGCTATCAAGGTTTGTTTTGCCTACCTCTTATAATGTTATATGTCGATCTGTTTTTCCAATTGCGATTCACTTGGCTAGAGGTACTAGGATTGCTTTAGCACCTGCTGTGCTTGCTAGCATTTACGGAGATTTGAGCTTATTGAAACAAAAGATTGATTTTTATACCGAATTAGATGAAAATGGTGATGATAAATCAAAATTAGCTGTTACAATTTTGGCTCCTTTTCAATTAGTTCTTGTTTGGGTTTGGGAGAGATTTGTAAAACTGCGACCAAAACCTAATCTGATCAAGATTGGCGAGCCAAGATTAGCACAATGGAATGATCTCAAATGCAAAAGTGACAACGTGAGGTCGGTTTTAGACTCATCTGAAAATAGTTTCGATTGGCGCCCATATGTAAGAACACTAGAAAACTGGGATATTCCCAAGTTTTACCAGGAGAAGGAAATGTGGGTGTTAGTGGAATTGGATTTGGATGAAGAATTATCATCATTCATTCGATGTTTGATGGTTTCTGAACTAGTTGGAGTTGGATGCATAGAAGAATACCTTCCTCATAGAGTTGCAAGGCAGTTCGGAATCGATCAAGATATTCCAGGGTTTATTGCTCGATCTGGTTATACTTCTAAGGTTGCTTGGAGATGTTACAGTAGACCGATTATTGGTATGAAGTGTTACATTCCCTCTAGGCTTTTCAAGACAGAAGTTACAACTCGATACTTGGAGTGGTGGAATCGTTTGGTAATTTATCTTCCAGGTGCAAATAAGGTTAATTTGCAACAGCAGAAATGTCCCATATTCTTGTCAAAAGAAGAGAAGAAAGAACAGAAATTTGATTCTTGTTTTAAGGCAAAAGCAGAAAGTCACGAAGAATGTAATGGGGATAAAGCAAGAGATCCTGCTGATGAAGATGACTTGACAATTGCTGATATGTTGAAAGCTAGGAACCAGCATGCTGTTTTTGAGAATGCAGAATGTGGCAATGACAAGAATGTGTCAGGTAAACCACAAAGCCATTTGTCTTCAGTTGGAAATGATGAGGCTCATAAAACTTCATTATTTGCAACATTCATGGAAGGGATTATACAGAATGAAGTTGTTCAGAATGAACAGGATAGTGATGGGAAAAACGCATCAGCTCAATCTTGTAGTCCTTCATCTTCAATAGCAGATAATAGGGATAAAGTTGTCCATCCAGTGACATTAGCAGAAAAGGCAAAGCATTGCGAAACAGATGAGAGTAGACAAGAATTATCGAGTATATCTTGGAGTCATTCATCTTCAGCTGCAAACAAAGGGGCTCTAGAAGTTTTGGATCCTGTGATGTCAGTAGAAAAGGTGAAGTTTAGTGAATCAACTAAGGGTAGACAGGATGATGATAACAAAAATTCATCCAGTCAACCAGTTCATTTGCAGAGTCGCTCATTTTCAAAATCAGGGAATAAGAGATCGAAACGTTTGGAGCTACCAGCGATATCTGTAGAAAAGTTTACGCTTACAGAAGCTAAAACAGGATTAAAGCAAGAGTATCCTAATGGGAGCAGTGTAAGTGGTCCAAGTCATAAAATGGAGAGCATCAGCAAGAACACAGAAGGAAATAATGCCTATTCATTTGAGTCACTTGTAGTGAAGCTTGAAGATCGAATAAGAAGGCTTGAGAAAATATTTGCTGAGCGAAAGGCAGCACTGGTTAGTCATATCTAAGATGAACATAGTCTTTATCAACATCATAGTGCTATCAATTATTCTAATCCCTTTTAATTTGTGTATATATGTGGTGGACTTGATCTTCCTTTGCTTTTAATGGAACCTGATGCTTTCTTCTTCGTCTTTCTTCTTCTTGCTTCTCATCTATTTGCAACTTCCTGTGACACTAGTGATTATCTGTGCTATGTTTCTCCTCCTTTTAGTGCATGTGGTGGGTAATTAATGTTCATGGTTATTGAATTAGAACCAAATTTTATTGTGATTACTAAAAATTAATTTATTCAATTGAATCACTAAACTTTAATTTTTATTCTATTGTGGTTTATTAACTAAACTTTTTTTATGATTTTTTAACTCTAAATTAATTTTGTTCTTTGGATTTGAATCATAACTCATAAAAGTAAAAATTCAAAATTTTCTTATAAATAAAAATTCAAAATAATTTAATAATAAAATAAAAATCATAAAAAATAAGCTAATAAATTATAATAGAATAAAATTTTAAATTTAGTGATTAAATTAAACAAAATAAATCTTTAAAAACCATATTAAAATTATAGTTATAATTTGGTGACTATTACGATAAATTACCTGCAAGAGGTATGATCAAATTTCATCAGTGGGGATGGATGGATTATTTTATTTTAAACATCTGATTATATCCGAGATGCCTTGGCCTGTCCTCACCAAGGTAACGTTAAAAGACTTTCCAGTTAGAAGTCTCGCAGGAATATGACATTTGGTCAATCTTTAATAAAAATGAAAACGTCGCTTACTACATTAATGTTTCAAAAGACACCGATATGATATTATTCTCATATGATATTATTCTCATTTGATAAAAAAAAAAAAAAAAAAAGCATCACGCTTAAGGTTATTTAGTTTTTTTTAATATAAATTTTAATTATGTTTATTTTTTATATTATTTTTTATAATTATATATAAAATTTAAAATAATAATTAAATATAACTTTAAATAAAAAATAATTTATAAAGACGAGTATAAAATTAAAATTATAGAAAGATAGTGACTAAAAAATAATATTCAAACAATGATAATTTTAAAAATAATTTACAATAAGGTGTCAAAAAGGTTCAAAATAATATAAAATTTAAAATAATTAATTACAGCTTTAAACGAAGGATAATTTGTAAAGAAGAGTAGAAAAAAATTAAAATTAAAGAAAGATAGTGGCTAAAAGCATAATATTCAAACAATGATGATTTTAAAAATAATTTACAATAAGATCGTAAAAAGGCTCAAAATGTACCGCGTGAAGAAGCAGTGATCTGTTGGCCACTTATAGTGGCGAAATTGTACAATTTTCATGCAAAAGTTTTGGCCTATTTTTTTTATTTTATTTTAATAGTTAGAATGATAATTTTAAATCAAATAACATTATTAAAATTGCAATATTTAGATTTATGTTAAATATAATAAAATTATAATTTAAAATTTCTTAATTATGACAGTTTTATGTCATTTAAAAATAATAATTAAAACATGTGAAGACAACATCAAAATTAGTTCATAGTGGGACTACCAAAATTAGTTCTTATGATCCATATAAATTTATTTAATATTTATTTCCTATACATAAAATAAATTTAAAATTTATTACATTTTTTATTCTAGCATAAAAATAAGAGGCAATATTATGTATATATCTAAATTATTTGACAAAAAATTATATATAAATTATTTTCATATTTGATTCTAGATGAAAATAAATAAAAAAAAATAATTAAGATTTCGTATGGATAATAAACAAGAAAAATTGGACAATTTTGTTTGTTGGTACTTTCTAAATTTAGGTTGGCAATATAGATAATAGTCTCCAAATAATTTTCATTTATTTTATTATATATATAGCCAATATATTTTACATAATAATTCTACACATTTTAACATTCAGAACAATGTCTCTAACCTAAAAATTAATTCCTTAAATTAAAATTAATTTTTGTACAAAATTTAGGTACTAGCTAGTCCTTTTATTACTTTATCTGCTACTATAAAAGACCTTTTTTTTTTTTTTACTCCAGTAACAACACAAAATGTATTTAAAAAAAAATAGCATCAATAGAAAAATATGAAAAAGTAGAGAAAAAAATGCAAGATATACCCAAAAAAAAAAAAAAAGCGTTTTACCCAAACACTAATTTATCTTTAATAAAAATATTTTTAATAATAAAACACTAATTTTCATAATAATATCTCAAATCTAAAACTTCATATCTTAAATCAAAAATAAATTTTACACAAAATTTAGTCATTCACTAGTCCTTTACTTAGTCTATCTCCTATCTGAAATATATATATATATATATATTACCAGAGCAATAACACAATATATATGTATGTGTGTGTTTATCAATTAACTTTTATATTCATAATCTTTATTTTTGTGATAGATATGATAGATATAAATAAATAAATAATTTAATAAAAAATACATTTACAAACTTAATAATAATAATAATAACAATAATAAAAATGTGGAATCGGAAAAAATGGCGGAGGCTTGCCTCCATTCTTTTTGTACCCATGGCAAATATGCTTGGCATACCATAATTTTTGTTTTTAATTAAGTTTTAATGGGACTGAATTGGATAATAATTTAAATTTTGTAAAAAAGTTAATTAAAAATTTATCCCTGTGATTTACCTTAATACATTACTTTATTTTTCATTTTATAAAAATAAATTTAAATATCCTTAAAATTTGACATCATTAAATTGATTAGCTCTTCCATCACTTTTAGGCTTGTTCCATTCATCAAACAACAAAGTGTTTACTTCCTCCGTTAGAAAATAAACGTCGTTTTAGAGAGATATTTTTGTTTCATAATACTTGATGTTTTACAATTATCAATGAATATTAATAATTTTTTTAACTCTATAATTTCTCTATTTCATAATAATTGTTTCTTTTTAGAGTGTACAATAATTTATGAAAATAATTAAAGGAACATAATATATATGTAACAATACCTATTAAATATAATCTTTAATATATATGCAAAAACCTTAAATGACATTTATTGTGCAATAAATGAAGTACATTTTTTTTTCCAAACCCAATGAACTCTCATCTTCAACTCTAAAACATTCACTTCTATTTCGTCTTTTTGGCAGCCTAAAATATTATCAATTTCATTTTGCAATTAAAAGCAAAATTCTAATTTCCAAATCAATTCTTCACTTAAATGAGCCATTTCCAATCCTAGTGTTTCTAATTCACTACCACCTTTAACAGCAGCAACTCTAGTCCTTGTTAAGATCCTACCTTCTACTTCATCAGCGTGACTAGCCATTGCTCCTCGTTCCCGCCTTTGTCATTTGAGGACGACCACGAATACGAGCCTATCGAACTCAACAACATCAACACATCCATGATGTCGGCGTCATCCCTATTAAGAGCCCTATTTACTGCGTGACGATTTATTTTAAGAATTTGGGTTTGTTTGTTTTAACAGAAAATGGAAGTTAACATGAAAAAAAAAAAAAAAACCGATCATCTGCCATGACGCAAATGTTTTAATTTTTTGCAATTTTGATTTTTGGTTTTGGAGCCTTTTTAAAAAAAAAAAAAATTGATTTTGGCCAAATTTGGGTTCTAGATGCGATGGGAGGTGAGAAGAGAAAGGAAGAGGGAGATGGAAGATTAAAGGCCAATTTTATACGTTCATTTCATTTTGATGAAAATTTAGTAGGACTTAAGATTTAATGGAGACAAAATATAGGGATATTTAAATTATTTTTTATAAAATAAGGGTTGAAATAGTGTATTAGGATAAACAACAAGGATGGAATTAGAATTAACCTTTTTTAAAAAAATTGGGTTTGTATTTTCTCTTTAAAATCAAAAATTGAACTAAAATAAACTAACTTTTCAATTCAATTTACTTTGATTTTTTATTTTTCATTTAAGTTCCAATTCTTTAATTTTCAACGTACTAAAACTTTGATTGGTCTTGAGATTTTTCAAAATCTCAACTTAAACCAAATCATGTTCAGTCCTAGTTGTTACTGTAACTATATTATTTTATGAAAAATCTATTATTATATTTGCACATCTTGTGAGTGTGTTTTGTATTTATGTGTGCACAAATGAGTGAATTATTATGCATATATACGTGGGTATATATAGCATATTTTTTATTAAACAATTATAAGAAACAACTATATCAGGATTTAAACATTGAAAAACCATTAATAGGAGATTATAATGATACTTTTCGAAATGTTTTTAGATTTTTGTATCATAATTTGTTGTTTAATGAGTTTAGGTAAGGTGAGTAAGAATAAGCCTCCAATTTCCATAACCTTCTTCACATCATCCACCTTTCTCTTTTAGGTCAATTACCCTCTTCCCCTTTTTCGACGTTGCACTAATTTCCAATCCCCTTGTCAATTCTATGCTAGTACCTATTTCCTCTACCGGAATTTTCAAATTGTAAGTCATCTGTTGCCAAAGGCCATCCTATAATAGGCACATATTGATTCAAAGTTTTTTCCATACTGAATTTCAACCACAATGGCTCAGAAATGTGCCAATAGATTTGTCAAGTCATCTGTTGCCAAAGGCCATCCTATAATAGGCACATTTAAATAATTCACTCTTTAAATATATTCAATAACCATCAGCTCTAAATTCTATTTCTTCTGTCAAAATCAACCGGTGGCTTTATGTCCCAAATGAAATGTTTTGCGTTTTCTTCACGAAAGGACGAGAGTCTGAGTGCAGGGTTGTGCACACAGTGCTTGATGTGGCACTTTTAATCAAGAAATGCTTACTTAGCTTCCATATAAGCAATTCGATCATTCGAGAAATCATAATTTCTTTTAAACAAAACTAAGGATTTTTGTGTTGTAATTTTCTGTTTAGAGATTCTTACATTAAAGTAAGTTATAAGTTGGAACGCAATTGATGGAATTAACTTCGTAAGTCAGTGTTGAACCTTCTTGTGTTGGTTGATGCTGTATGGAAGGAGACTAACTAATGAGCCAGCTCTATCGACTTTTGAAAATATTTTTTAGTTTCAATTATATATCAACTTAATTTAAATACACGTTTTTATTATGTATAATTATTTACTTAAAAAATATATATTATATTTAATTTACTAAATATTTAAATGAAAATAAAAAAATTCTACTCAAGTTTTGTTTATATAAAATCTGCTTAATTAAAAATAATTTTAAAATTTTTATTTTTCTTAACAAATTATGAGAATATATTGCATAAGTAATAAAAAAATGAAATGAATATTTTAAAAATATATTTAAAAAGTAAAAAAAAAAAATGACCCAACGTAAAATATTATTTTTAAGAGTAAACTCCAAACTTAACCCTAAAATTCTCTCTCTATACAAATTTGATTTAAATTATTAAAAATATTTAAATTTTATTTAACAATTAAAAAAATACTTTCTTTATTTTAAATTTATATGAACTTGATTTAATAGCATGTTTTCTTTATGTATAGTAATTTGCTGAAAAAATAAATTCAATTTAATTTATTAATTATTTAAATGAAAATAAAAATTTTTAATCAAGTTCGTTTATGTAAAATCTTTCTTATTAAAAATAAATTTTTTAAAAATTTATTTTTTTAACATAATATGAGAAAACATGTATAAATAATAAAAAATTCAAATAGACATTTTAAAAATATATTTAAAAAGTGAATAATAAATGACTCAACTCGAAATGTTATTTTTAAGGGTAAATTTGCCTCATCAAAAATTCATTTTCTATACAAACTCAATTTAAATTATTAAAATATTTCAAACTTTTATTAAGTGTTTAAATGAAAACAAAACATTTTAATCAGATTCTATTTATGTAAAATTTACCTTATTGAATAATAATTTTTTTTTAAAAAAATTATTATGAGAAAATACCATATAAATAATAAAAAATTTAAATAAAATATTTTAAAATATAGCTAAAAAAGTAAATAGCAAATGATCCAACTTAATCCAAAAGATTATTTTTAAAGGATAAATTTGAAATCTTTTCTATATGCAAACTTCACGGGTGATTCGAATTCGTTCAAAATCTGAGCGATTCAAACTTAATTCAACCCAAAAATGATCTAATCTGAAAATAATCTGACCTAAAATAATCTACCTTGATCTATTTATCATCTCTAATTACTCTTCATAGTCCAAGAACAAGAAGCCGAAATTTAAAAAAAAAAAAAATGGAAATCAGTTTAGTACGAGTGCCATCAAACCATTGACCAACATTGAGTCTGAAATTCACCAATGTTAGGCTCTCGTAAAACTGAAAAATGCACGCTTAATGTATCTTTTTGTCTAATGCAAGACAACCAAACCTTAAAGTCATTGGGAGTATAATTGCTTTTGACTATTTCACAAGAATGACTTTGTGATCGCGAGATAATTAGCGAAGTCTAAATTTTGGGTTGCGGTGAGGGTAATTTGTCTCATGATTATTAAATTATGATTAAAATAGTATTAAAAAGTAATTTTATTTAATTAAATCATTTAAATATAGTTATCACTTTAATTGATATAATTTGATTAAATGAAGAATCTCTAATCATTTCAGTGTTAGATATTAATTAATATCAATCTCTGTGTTTATAATTATATATAATTGAAATTAAATTATCATATTTTCATTTTTTCTATGGATTTTATGCAATTTTGAGATTCTTAACTTAGTTGGATTATATTAATTAAGATAATAAAATCATATTTCGTGACTTATCAATTTTTAGTGAACATAATAAAATTTTAATCATGATTCAACGACTATTGAGATAAATTACCTTCTAAATTAGCTTATAATGGGTAGAGTTATGATCGAGTAGAATCAAGTATCATAATACTTAAACTTCATTTATTTATTTATTTCAAGCACAAACTTAAGATCAAGTTTAAATATTTATTTAGTTTTGATTTACAATTTTTTGAGAACTCAAACGTATTTATGAGTTCAACTAATTGATTAAAATTATATAATTTTAATATTAATTTTATTCTATAATTTCATTTTATCTAGTAATATGTACTAATTTTAATTTTATGTTTAATTTTTTATTTTCTACTTTATATATACTTGTGATGTAATTATTTTGATAAATAGTAAATTAAATATTATTTTAGTATTTTTATAAAAATAATTATATTAAAACTCATCTTGATTTGTTTACAAGCTTTCGATTTGAGTTTAGAAGTGAATTCAAATTATTGGTGAAATAAATCAAATCTAAATTTATATTTGAGTTTGATTGTTTAGTTGACGAGCAAACTCAAATGAGTTCTTTAACAAGTCTAACTCAAGCTAATCATCAGTAGATTTTATTTTGTAGCTTTAATAATGAGTGTGGTAGGATGAGATGGTGAATAAATTCTGCTTTTTGTTGAATTATAGGACATGTTTAATTTATCTATTACGGATTGCTAGTTGTTGTAGTTGATTGTTAGTATAGTTAATTGATAAATGATATTTGTTGGACTAAGTTGTTCAAACTTGAGTCAAGACTTTCTTTTGATCTTGACAAAATAGATTGAAAGGTTCTAATATCAATTTTAAGCGTTGATCATGCAGATATTAAGATAGAATTTTATTGAAAGTTGAATAGAAGTTATTAGAAGCAAACAAAAGAAAAAAACTTAAAGTATGAAAATCTACCTTCGAATAGAAGTGATTAGAATCTCATTCGAAATTAGTATTAGCAAATTTCAGTAGCAACAATGAATTTTGAGATCAATTAGAAAGATCCAACAACTAATTTTTAAAAATGTCAATGGTTTTATGTCACGTGGACGAATCGTTAGATATAGTCTAAAAATAGCGACCAAGAATTTCAATCTTGATCTCGAATTTCGTTTGTCAAGCATTTAATGCAATAGATGCCCATAACAACTTAAAGATTTAGATTTTTTTTTTTGTAACGTCTCTTTGGTAGTTATTGTCTATAAATACACTACCAAATGGACTTGAAAGCAAGAGGATAACCATTGATTGTGTCAAAACTCAACTTTAACTCTATTTCTTTGTACATAGTTTGCTATGAACTTTAACCACTTTGGGTTTGGATTTGAGACTGAGCCCTTATATAAAAAAACTCTTATTTGGGTTTGAGAGTGAGTATTAGAAAACTCTTGTATAGGTTTGAATGTTAGTCTTAGGAAAACGCTTATAAAGTTTAGTGTGAGCCTAAACATTAAGTTGAGTGTAAGCTTGTAAAACACTAAGTTGAGTGTGATTTTATAAAACACTAGTGATTGAGTGAAACACCTAATTGGTGAATTGGGAAGTGGATGTAGGGTTGGTTAATACCTGAGCCATTACAAAACTCTTGTGTTTATTTTTCTCCTATTTTTTCTCTAATCTTTAATTTTTGTGAGCTTACTCCAAAATCAAAAGTTCAAATTTGTCACTAATTCAACCTGCTTTCTTGGTAGCACTAGGGCCAATAATATTAAATATTTAATAATATTATTATTACTAGTTATTATATAATTATCATATAAAAATTAATTTAAATAAATAAAACTTAAGAACATATTATCTTTTTATTTATATAAGTAGAACATATTCATAAATAGTTTCAAAATCATAATTTTTAGCCTACCACTAACTTCTATTTTAAATAACAATTAATATACTAACCAAACACTTATTTTTCACCTTTTATAAATTGAAAAGTAATATTACCCTGCAAAAAGAACACCAAAAACCCCTTTCATTGGGTTTTCTCTAATGACATTGCTAACTGATCAAACCACCATTGGAGGAAAAGAGTAGAGCCACCGATTAATTTTTAATCCAATTACATCATTGTATCACCAAATTATAATTTTACTTATTTTATTTTTTAAAAGTTATACACTTCTAATTTTTTTAAAGTAATTCATAAATTAAAATTATAAATAAACATACACATTTGCGCGTATATACACCTAAACATACTTCTACATAAATTAATTTTTAAATAATTTTATAATTCAATGTTAATTTAATTTTAAATTATTTTTTTATGGTTTGATGAAAGATTGAATTCCAATAACATAACATCAAATATGTTTTTTTTTTTCAGTGTAACAAGATTGAATATAATTATATCATTAATATTATTAATTATAGATATGGTATGACTATTTATTTGATTAAATGATATTATTTTTATTGATAAAAAATAAAAAACAACATTAGAAGTAATTTGATTGGTCTCTTAATCGGGTGAAACTCTTTTCATCCATTAAAAAGATTTCACCAATTTAATGAGTTATTAAGAAAAAAGGCAATTCAACCCCTAACCCCTCAATAAAAATAAAGAAATAAGGGATATATATGTACTTCGAGGATACCAACTCTCATATAAGTGCATAATCCAATTACGTGTTAATGATCTTTAGTGTGGAAATTGGCCCTGGACTTTAATTTTCTAGCATCTTGAAGAATTTGTTTCAGAATATAAAAAAAAAAAAAAAAAATTGTATAGGAACTCAATTGTAAATTGTATATGAGCTCAATTGTAGCCAGAGCCTCATACCTTATGGGAGATCAGAATTTTGATTTCCTAATGCTTATCCAACGAATTTTTTCTCCAAATTGACACTGTAATACAAAAGCTGTAATCAAACCATGAATAAGCAATAAACAGGGATTTAGGTACATTAACCATCATTCAGTATAATTTCTCTATATGGTACTTGTACAAAAATTCTTTCATGTTCATTTGACTTCATATTCCCAACAGTTTCCCCAGCGTCTGAGTTAGCTCAAGTTTCTATTTTTTCCCCGTCTAGTCATCATCAATATGTATAGGATCATCAGAAGAACCTCCTGCTGCCTTTATCCTCCGATTTTCAAGTCTAAGTGATGCTTTAAATACTTTGCTCTTGTCACTGTCCTGCTGATGATGGTTATTATCATCAGAAACAGAAAGATTTTCCCGATCAATAGGCTCTTTCTTCACTTCTTTGGTTTCCCTGTTGGCAACCTCACTAACTCCTGCTGTTGTGGAACATTTTCTTTTTTTAGTAATTCTTGAATCTTTGGAATTATGACATGCAACATTTTCAGATCCAGATTGTTCATGTGTACCATCTTCAGCATTGCTTGTTTTTTTTGTAGTGATTTTAAGAGATCTCCTTCTTTCCGAAAGAGGAACATCATCACTATTGTTGTTCAAATCCTGTGACTCCCTTTTCTTGATACTGGAAGAAGAATCATCATCATTCGAATCTATCTTCACTTCTTTAGCTTCCACACTGGCAAACTCACTAACTCCTGCGGAACAGCTTCCTTTTTTAATATTAATCAAAGTTGGAGATGCAACATTTTCAGATTGTTTATCTGTATCAGCTTCAGGACTGATAGTTCTTTTTGCCTTAGTTGGAGGAGACTTCATAAATTTTAAAATAGGAACATGATCATCATCATCGCCGCTCAAATCTGGCAATACTTTTTTCCTGATCTTGGAAGAAGAATCAAGACGGAAAGAGTCGCCATCCTCATTCTTTCCTGCCTCTGATGATTCTGAAACTTCAACATTTCTTGTTCCTTCAACACTGATTTGTTCATCACACTTTGAAGCAACTGAGCTATTGTTTACCTTCCCTAGACTTAATGAGGAATCCGAATTCTTGCAACTCCAATCACTCATCTTTTCTTGGAGTGGAGGTGACACTTTAATAATACTGCTACTTCTTTCTTGCTTCAAGATATCCTTGACTGCATCTCCACGAACCAATTTTGATTCTTTCCACCAAGTGGAATACTTCTTTGAAACACAAGGTTCGCAGGATCTTCTGGCAATGAAGACTTCAATTTTTTTATTTTTCAAGTCCAAGCTAGAGTAATCACCAGGAAGATCTTGATCCATACCAAACTGCATTGCCACCCTATGAGGCATATACTTTTCTCTACAGCCAAATCCCACAAGCTCAGTAGCAACCAAGCACTTAAGAAAATACTTCAAGTCCTCATCTGAACTCAAAGAATCAAACGTTAAGTGCCCAGCTTCTTTGTAATATGATAATTGGCGCCAATTGGGCAGATTATCAGCATAGGGGCGCCATCGAAAATTTTCCTGCAATTTTAGAGCTGATCTAATCAATGGTAGACTGATTTTAGATTTCTTTTTGTGCCATCTTGCAGCTCTAGGCTCACCAAGTTTAAGTGCATTTGGCGACACAGGACCGAGAAGTGGAAAATGCTCAAAAGCCCATAGCTGCAGCAATTGCAGTGGACCAGATGCAATTATTGATTCCTGAGAAGAAACTGCAGCTTGCTCCTTTAATAACCTCAGGTTCCTATATAGGCATGCAAGAACTGCAGGGGCTAGTGCCATCACTTTCCCTCGAGACAAATGGATTGCTAAAGGAAAAACTTCTTTTCTTATGGTTTCCCTAGGAAGTAGAGGAAATACATACCTTGATAGCCACAATGCAAGAAATGCAACATGTTCCAATTCACCTTCTTCCTCCAAGAAGTACTTCAGCCAAGCACCACAGGTTGTTTTTTTAGCTTTAGTTCGTTGCAATTTTTTTCGCTTTGTCTCCATCTTTTCCTTTATCTTCAGTAGCTCTCGCGTCAAAGGACTCGTTACAGGCTCTCCTGTGACCATAAACCCACCAATGATCATAACATCTTCAAGAGTGATTGTAGCTTCTCCCCAAGGAAAAACAAATGTATTCGTCTCAGAACACCAAAATTCTACTAACCCAAGAATCAAATCCCGATTGCAACAAATGTTACATCTAGAACTCAAGATTGAATCACAGATGTTGGTTTGATTCCAAATGGCTCCATACTTTCCAGCCAACCTATCAATCCATTCATCCCATTTCGTTTGGGGTTTTGGCCAGCTTCTTATCAGAACTTCTGAAGCCCATCCTGTGCTACTGTGACAGAAAATTTCAGACAATAAGGGAGTGTTTGGAATATTAACAGCTTGATCGACACTATCAGCACATGGTTTGAGGAATGTTGCAAGCCTCGATGTCTGCTTCCCATCTTTTGCAGACACCATAGTTTCCTGCCTGGCTTCATAAATGGGAACCCTCTCTTCCTTCATGACTTCTTGAGCCATTGTGGTTAAGAAATGAGCAGTAATTCAGTAACAAGAGAAAGAACGGCACTTCTTCCACACACTATACTTTTGTTTGGGAAGGGAAAAAAGGTTAGAGAAAGAGAAAGGAGGTGGGGGGAGAGAGGTAGGAAATTAGCTATGCCATTGTTTAGAAAGAGATAGTAAAAGGGGCGAAAAGAAAGTGAATAGTAAAATTTTTCTAGGGCTACCATTTTGTGATCACTTGACTTTGAGAGAAAAAGCCACACAAATTGCATTTGTATTATGTAATTACTAATTATTCATCAAATAATTTTTTTTCCATTTTAAAACTTTTTTAATCTATTTTACCTAGAAATCTAGAATTGTTTTCTTTATTTATTCTTATATGTGAGAAATATATTCCACGTTTTATTATTTTTGATAAGTTAATTAAATTTTTATAATTGTTCTTGCTAATCCAAATAGACTTTTATGTATGAATATGGAGACTATAGAGTATAATGCATGAATGTAAATTTTAATATATTTTAAATTCAAATAAAACTTTTCTTTTTTCAACCAATGTTTTTTTTCAAACATAGTGCACAAGTGCCAAAGACTTTTGATAAATGTTTCAAATTTTAAATTTGGTGTTGATATAAACGAAGATAGGCTAAAATGATAAGTTATGCGTCTCGTTAAAAGCAAAATCCTAATCTCCAAATCAGTTCTTCACTTAAATGAGCCATTTCCAGTCCTAGGGTTTCCAAAATATTCACTTCCACCTTCGACAGCAGCAACTCTACTGTCGTTAAGATCCTACCTTTTACTTCATCAACGTCACTCACCATTGCTCCTCGTTGCTGCCTTTGTCATTTGAGGACGACCACAAATATGAGCCTATCGAACTCAATACCATCAACACAACCATGATGTCGGCCTGATCCCTATTAAGCGCCTCACATTGCTTCAAGACTTATGTTCAGAATTTGGGCTTTTTTTTTTTTTTTTAACAGAAAATGTAAAACAACATGAAAAAAGAAAAATCGATCATCTGCATGGCCTAAGCAGCCGTTCACTTTTTGGTGGATGCAATTGTTTACATTTGTGCAGTTTTAATGTTTTGTTTTTGGAGCCTTTCATTTTTT